>JAULBY010044665.1:0-37410 GCA_032358315.1 Ophiocytium majus
GGGGTGAGCTCAGCAGGAGTTGCGCGCAGGTGGGAACGCCGGGTGCAGTCGGTTAATTTGGGACTGGTTGAACGGGCAGAGTTGGAACCACGCCTGGACGTGCATCCAAAATGTGGGGTCAATATTTTCGGGAGCAACTCGGAGAGGTGTACAGGTGACTTACCCTGGCATTTCCTGGAGCTGAAAAACCAACACAATGGAGGGTAGTTTGCTTGTGGAGCCACCAAAATGGAGGGTGGGTTGCGTGTGAAGCCACCAAAACAACTACCAACAAAATCGACCCAGGTGACTACCATGGACAAAAATGTGAATTTTACTGGTTTGCACTGGTGACGTGCAACGACCCAGATATTGTGGTTGCCGGCATGTGACAACCAGCCAGCCATATGTGACCCTGCACAGCTTTACACACACTCAAGCTGCGCCCGGTTTATAATACTACTGTAGTAGCTGCGGACACACCTGACCGTTTCTTTGAAGGCGGCAAGCATGTCGTCGGTCACCTCGTGCTTGGCGCGGCCTTGCAGTGGCTCTGCATGCACACGCACAGCATCAACGGCAGCAGCAGTCAAAGGGGCGCCACAGCCTGCAACACATCCCTCTCGAAACGACGAGAAAGTGCAGGGACACAGGCATCGCCGCTGCACGCACCGCCGCTCCCGGCAGCAGCAGTGCACGAAGCGGGCATGGTGTGTGACTTGTAGTGACGAAGCAGGCGCGGCATGGCTTGTGATGGCGGCCGCATCGCCGTGCAGCCCAGCTGGCATTTGCCACGCTTTGCAGTAGCGGACAGAGACTACAGCCCAGCTGGCATGTGCCATGGTTTGCAGCGGTGGACACAGACGGCTGCCTAATCGAGAACATGCCACTCATCTGTGCCACTGCCGCACATGCAGTGGCCGCAAGCGGTGTGCAGGCTGTGACGCAAACAAAGACACTCACAGAGAGGCCCATGGTCCATCGTCGCTTGCACAGTCACCGCCTACGTCTAGACTGCCAGAGGTCGGATGCTCCATCTCACAGTGCTGATGTATGCTCACACAGTCACCTTCGTCTGCCAAGGTGACTTATCCCTTGATACTTACAATCATGAGCTGTAAGCATCAGTGGTTGTGATGCCCCGAACAATGCCATTTGAAAATTGCAATTTTTGTTTTTGAAGTCAAAGTCTGTGCTCAAATGATAATGTTCAGAAGTGCTCCATGGGAGAACAACTTGTTGCGGTGCAAAAAAAAATTGAGCTCACCCTCTTTCATGAAGCGCTGAACCTGGAAGAAGCGGTCCAGCCCGGGGCAGCCCTTGGACAGCACCCACAGGCGCATGATGCCCCCATACTTCATGCGCTCTGTAGCCAAGCCAGTGAGCAGAGAGCAAGGCAGCGGCAATGGCGGCAGCACAGTAGGGTTGCGCGAAAACGTATGTTAGGCGCGTGTGGGTGGTGTCTGGTGCTCTTGCATGGTGGCTGGCCCAGCATGGCAAGGTATTGCGCATGTGCTGACAAAACAAAACCTACCATGTACGTTTTTGTGCAACCCTACAGCAGAGCACGCAATGGACCCGCAGGCACGCTCAGTCCTGGAGGTACTGTACGGCAGGCGCATGGACCTTGAAGTTCGGAAGTATCACACAAGTGCACGAGGGGATGGCGGGTGGCAGGTGGGAAAGCACTGCCATAGCTGGCGGTGTGCGATGTAGCTGGCGTTTCTGCGGCGCAGCTGCAGCACATGACTCAAAGCGCACATGCATTTGTGCCCACTGCAGCGTCATGCGGGCGGGTTTGTCCACGACTTGCCTGCAATGCCCCTGAACATGTCCTCCGCACCATTTCCCTCTGCGAGCAGACGTGGACACAGGCGAGGGAGGTGCAGCAGTGTCATCATTACTATCGTGCTCGAGCACAGGTACAGCAGGGTTGGCGGTCCGAGGCTAGCCAGGTGTCCTGTTCTTTATTGTACCGAATAGGGTTTAACTCGTAGTTTTACCGCACAAATATATTTGGTTGTCAAGTATTAGTCTTGGGCGTCCAGTTCTGTTGTGGGCCACACCTAGCTTGCAGCTTGGAGCCTTACATCAGTCACACAGACACACATGAGGGCACCGGCTAATACTGTGGAATCTATCCAGAAGGGGTTGGGTCCGCAGCCTGCCCCAGCGGTGGTGGCCGCAGACGGGGCGCAGCAGTTGCATATGCTGATGGGCATCCAAGTCGGGGGAAGTGTTGAATTTGATGTTGCAGTACACGAACAACGACTTACAACAAAAACCGTGTGGTGACGAGCGTCCTGACATTGTGGACGGCATGCCAGCTGGTGGTGTGTGGGTTGTTGGCGCCCGGAGGGGACGGCATGTGCCGGTGGCTGGCCAGGTCACGGCAGGTTGACCCTTCCATTGGGAGGGCACTATGTCACTGTGCCACCACAAGCGAGGTGAAGTTGTGAGCGAGGCTGATGTGCCCTTCATGTAATCGAAGGTACCAAAGTTTAACTTGCAGTTGAAGTACCTGACAGGCTGAGAGGTGCGCCCAGCAGTGGACCAGCACGGCGTGCGACACATGCTTATGCTTTGTGTCGTCACACGCCAAGTGCAGGCCGGGCTGTGGGCGCCCACACTTGAGGTTTGAGGATTACTCCACATGCACGGGGTCACGTGCGCACCAAAGGTCCAAGCAACTGAACTTCGACTTGTAGTGCTGGCCAGGGTTTGCGGCGCACTCTCGACGTTTGCGTATTACTTCAAAGGCACGGGGTCATGTGCGCACCCAACTTCAACTTGTACTGCGGGCCAGGCTGTGTGGCGCACACTTCAAGTTTGTGTATTACTTACTCCAAAGGCACGGGGTCACGTGCGCACTGGAAAGTTCATCGCAACTGAACTTCAACTTCTAGTTGAAGTACCTGCAAGGCTGAGGTACCCGCCCATGTCCAGGTAGTCCAGGGGGTCCTCCAGCTCTGTGCGCGAAAGGCCCTCCATGGAGTCGCGCGCAAACTGCGGCCCCGGCTGCGAGGCACGATAATACAAAAAAAATAAATGTCACCTTTTGAAAACGAAATGCACCCAGGCAGCTGCGGCCCCGGCTGCATGGCATCAATAAAGGGGGCACCACGCCAAAGGCTGAGCAGTGTTTTTGCACACACGATATGGTGCGCGGGCGGCAGGCCGTCACTTGCTGTGAAGCCGCAGAGGCGATGCTGCAAGCGCAGGCACGCAGGAGACATCACCTTTTGAAAAAGAGATGCAGCCAGGCAGCGGCAAAACAGGATGTGGTGGGCAGGCACCACCGGGCCGCGGCAGTCAGCGCACCATAATGCGCTGCTGCGCTGGCTGTGCTGCAGGCATGGAGGTACAGAATTGGGCGGAGCCGGGGCTATCGCCATGTTCTTGTTCCTAAGTAATCACCCGGGCTACAACTTCTTGTTCCTAAGTAATCACCCGGGCTACAAATTTGACAGGGAAAAATTAGGTGGGGGGGGCGCAGATTTGGGAGCCACTGACAACTCCAAACAATGTGTGGGGTAAGTTGCTTCGCGAAGCACCCAATGAGTAAGACCGGCACAAATCTTCGCCCCGGGCGACTTCGAAAGAAGACGGTAGTGATGTCTAGCCTGAGCCGCTCAAATACCACTTGGGGTTGGCCCTGTCATCCCACGTGCACTGCCTTATCAAGCGTTGTGTAGCCCTGTTTGCCCCAGGCGTGCACAAGTAAATGTCAGGTACCAGAGTTCAAGGCACACCCCTATCTGCACCCATATGCCATAGTTGAAACAGAAAAATTGTGTGTACAAAAACACAAGGTGCACCACTGTTGGCAACCGCATGCCATGTTTGACAAAAAAAATGTGTGTAACAACACCAGTACTTCAAAGTATTTTGGCACCTTGGGATTGGCGCGCTCGTCCCACGTGCACTGCTCCATCATGCGCTGAGCGCGCCCCATGGGCAGCAAGTCCGGTCCGAGGTACGCCACCTCCACCAGGGGGCCGCGCCGCGCCAGCTGGTGGTGCGCGCTGAACAGCTCAAACAGCTCGTGCCACATGCTGCCAGGCGTCTCGCCGCCAGTGATGACCACCTGACAGTTTTGTTTGTGCCATGTCGGCGGTTTCAGTTTCATGGTCGGCAGTTTCATGGTCGGCGGTTTCGCGGCCGGCGGTTGAGCAGCGTGGTCGGTGGTTTCATGGTCGGAGGTTTCGCGGCCGTCGGTTGAGCAGTATGGGCGGTGGTTTCGCGGCCGGCAGTTGCACAGCCGGCGGTTTCGTGGTCAGCGGTTTCACGGCCGGCGGTTGCGCAGCCGGCGGTTTCGTGGTCACCAGTTTTGCAGCCGGGGGTTGCGCAGCCGGCGGTTTCACCGGTGGTTTCGGGGACCGGAGGTTTTGAAGCCGGGGGTTTAGTTGCCAGCGGTGTACATGCGGAAGAGCAAACGCAAGTGCAAATGACAGTGTGGGGTCAGCAAGAGTGGTGTTTTGGGCGGCCGAGCGGTTTTGTTGCCAGCGGATTTGCCGCTGCAATGGTTATGCAGAGCGGGTGAAAGTGACAGCATGGGGTCGCAAAAGCGATGAATGACAGGAGTACCTGGCAGCGGCGGTAGCTGCATGTTAGAGGAAGCAAAGGGGCTGCGAGGCCTACGTGGGTATGGTGGCTGGGGCCAAAAGCCTGGATGCAGCCAGTGAGGCATGTGGTTCACATGGTCAGCAGTTCCAAAAAGCCTCTACACATGCCAAGGTCAGCAACAGTGATATCCTAAAGTACGCTACCAATCCCAGCATGTAAGTTGAGGTGGTGTCACATAACTTTGCTGAATGCGCTGCCATGGGCAGGCGCACACTAACGGTAGTATCGGCTCCACGCAGGCACACGCGGGGGCAACGACCACATGCAACAGCCCATAGCTCTCACGCGTGCCCCCCCCACACCACGCCCGCATGACTCTGCGGTGCGCAACCAAAAACCACACTCGGCCGCGCCACACTCTCCATGCGCGTGCCACAAATGGCGCTGGCAGCAGCACGTTCCTCATCCGGAGGAGCCTTCCCCAGTTCCTGGAACCGTCCGCGCTTCAGTCCCCCAAGTGCACCCCCCACACCCCACCTGCACAAGACTGCGGTGCTCAACCAAACACCACGCTTGGCCGCGCCACATTGTCCATACGCGCGCCACAAACGGTGCTGCAGCAGCACGTTCCTCACCCGGAAGAGCCTTCCCCAGTTCCTGGAACCGTCCGCATTCCAGTCCCCCAAGTGCTTGGTGCTGGGCAGCGCGGACCCCCCCCAGGAGGCCAGGCCCAGGTGGTCCCGGATGGTCTGCGGCCCCAGATCGGCGCTCCGGAACACGGAACTACCCGAGCCCACTGCGGCGGAGCCGTGGCACGGCGGCAGCAGGCGTGGGAGTGAAGTGGGAGGTCATGGTCGTTGTTAGTTGAAGTTGAAGTTGAAGAGGGGGAGTTGGTGTGTAGTGGAACTTTGAGCGGCGTGCACTGCCGCAGAGGGAGTTAGTTGAAGGAGTGCGCGAGAGGGCCAAGACGCACTGGGGGCAGTCGGTGTGCGCGCAACAAGTTGACGTTGGAGTTTGAAGTACAAGAGAAGCCGGCAGAGCAGCATGGGGGTGGACTGCAAGGTCATGGTAAGTTGAAGTTGAAGTTGAAGAGGGAGAAGTTGCTGGAATGTAGGCAGGCACTTATACTATGCTCATGTACTTATGGGCCTCTGGTAGGGTACTGAGCAGTAGTGGGCAATTGCAGCAACGCTGTCACATTCGACCCAGGTGTGTGCCACATGACTGCCTGTACTGTTCCCTGGCACTGAATGGACTTTCACTTCCCGCAATACAGCTGTGGGTAGCTTGCTTGTTGCGCAAGCCGCTGCTGTGTGGCCATGGTCAACCCTCTACCTCTGGCGGGTGGCCTGGCGGATATAACTTCACAACAGAGGTGATGTGGAGAGGCGACTTTCCATGGGTGTCCACTGCCGCAGAGCAAATTTGTGAGTCTGTAGTGGGTAAGGACGTGCTGGAAACGGTCAATGCGCTAATTCAAGTCGCAAGAGTATTGTAAGTTGAAGTTGAAGTTCAAGAGAAGCCGCCCCATGGCGAGTAGCAAGTCAGCAATAAGGAGATTTTGTTGAAATAAGGTGAATGTACAAAATGGATGACAACATACATATCACAAGTGTGTACCCTTCAAGTATACACATAGCCTCCAGTACAAAAACATAGTTCAAGTATATGACACGCCCACCTTCGCGCGAGCTTGGAGAGTCCCCCGCATATACCCTCCTGAGCCGCGGCAGCATGTGCGTGCAAAAGTCTTGCACGTCCGGGGAGGCAGCGTCCGCCTGGTACACCACCCTGCTCAGCAACAGCAGCAGCAGCAGCAGAGCAGCAGCAGCAGCAGAAGCAGCAGTAGCATCAGCAGTGTTCAACGGCAGCAGAAGCGGCAGCAGCAGCGCCGGCGGCAGCCGGAACTGGAACTAACCAAGTATATGTATGGCGCGTGCGCAGTACATAAAACACCGCAATGCTGCTTTTGTGGGCTCACGTGTGGCCGTCTGGCAGCTGCTCCTCAACGGGCTCCACCGGAACGCGCGGCACGTCTTCCAGCCCTGCCTGAAACTTGTTGGCTGGCACCGTGGGAGACCCCCACTTTTGCAGCAGCAACTGCATTGGCCATGTGGTACATCGCACACGAGCGGCGGCGGCAGCAGCGGTGGCAGCAGGGGATGGCGGCAGCAAGAGGGGACGGTGGCGGCAACAAGGGCGGCGGCGGCGGCAGTAGCGGCGGCGACGGCAATGGCAGTGGCGGTGGCAGCAGAGGCGGCAGCGGCAGCGGCGGCGACAGCGCGGTGACAGTGTCAGGAGCAGGCGCAGCAGTAGGGTGCGCAATTGTATGGCGGAGGCTAGCTGGTTGGGACCATGTCCCAGTCTGTGAGCGGGTGCAACAGCACTACCTGCATGGCCTGCAGCCGTAGGCAGTGAGCAGACCTTCGAACTATTTGTTGTGCTCGCCCACCTTTATGACGGAGCTCATTCCCAACAGCAGGGGCACGCCGGTGGACGTCGACAATCACGCTCATACACTGTGCACATACCATGACTATATGATTTTATGAATGTAAGCATGATTATGGTAGATTTGAACCATATTACCATATGGTTTAATTTTGGGTGCGTGCCCACCTTTACGACCGAGCTCATGCCCGACAGCCGAGGCACGCCCATGGACGTGGGAGTCACGCTCAACACACACCTTCACGCTAGTACAGCATGTGGTACCATTGCATGTGTACGTCTGACACATATATATATACTTCTGGTATGTGCTTCGTCGAAGCATACATTTATAGTGATGGGTCACGGCGCATAACGTATTTTATACGTTATACAAAATACGGCGTATTCCTACGTATTTCTACGCCCAGAAACGCGATATACGGCGTATTTGCCGTATAAATACGTTCATCTGCATAAGTTATACGGCGTACTTACGTCAACGTTATACGGCGTATAATGCAAAAATTATACGCTGTGACCCATCACTGTACATTCATGGTAAAAGAGAGTTCATGTGGTTCATGTTCTGCTCACCTTTTTGACGGAGCTCATGGCTGACAGCAGGGGCACGCCGGTGGACGTCGACATCACACTCATACGCATGCCTTGATACTAGTAGTATGTGTTACATGTGTGTTATACCATATGCATTCTGAAGTGAAAAACAACCATGTGGTGCGTGCCTACCTATATTACGGAGCTCATGCCCGACAGCAGGGGCACGCCGGCGGACGTGGGCGTGACGCTCACACACTGTGCACATATACTATCACTATATAATTTACTTCTGAAGTACTTCTACTACGTAGTATATGGTACTTGATGAAGTAAATGCAAGCATAATTGTAGTAAATCTGAACCATGGCATTTTTTTTTGGAGTGCGTGCCCACCTTAATGACAGAGCTCATGCCCGGCAGCAGAAGCACGCCCGTGGACGTTGGCGTCAGGCTCAACACCCGCCTCCACACTAGTAACATGTGGTACCGGTGCATGTGTACTTCTGAAATACTTGAATGTATATACTTCAAAGTATATACACTCCAAGTATGTACTTCAAGAAGTACATATGGTATTTACGGTATAAGAGAGTTCATGTGCTTCATGCTCACCTTTATGACGGAGCTCATGCCCGACAGCAGAGGCACGCCAGTGGATGTTGGCGTGACGCTCTCCCAGCTGCTGAGGTCTTGGCCAGAGATCACACGCGCCCGCTCAGATGCCACGTCTATGAATTCCTTTGCCGCCATCTGTGCAAGCTCCTCGCGCAGGGCCGCAATGTCGTCAGCGTCGTCCACTATCGGGCCCAGCCTGCATACCCCAGGGCAGATAGGGCAAACGGATATACTTAAGTACATAACAATGCTGACGTGACGCGCTGCACATACAGTTCAGAAGTGCCGGTATGGTACCCAAATAGGAAGCTAACTACGGTACATGAAGGAAGGAAGTACTTCAGTGAGTATGTATTCGTCTGTAGAAGTACTGTGTACCTAGTAGTACATAGCACATACTTCGAAGCAGTATTCCTGTGCAGCGCTGCAATGTCGTCGGCGGCGTCCAGTATCGGGCCCAGCCTGCATGCGGCCAGTTAGGACAAATGTATATAGAATTATGTCGATGTGCATGCTGCACGTACAGCTCAGAAGCACTGGGATGCTACGTAAGTATGAAGTTTCCACGGTACTTGAAGGGAGTATTTATTTTTGTAGCAGTACATAATATTCCTGTGCAGCGCCGCAATGCAGTGTCATCGGCGGCGTCCAGTATCAGGCTCAGCCTGCCACGGTCAGTCAGGGGTCAGAGGAAAATGAGACCATGTCTGAGGTGTCACACACATACACCTCAGGAGTGTCTGAAGCACATACTTCAAAAAAAGTACTGCTAGTAGTCTAGTATTTTGTGTAGTAATTCTACTAAGCATATGGCGCCGGTGTACTACATGCGTGTATGTTTACAGACTTGTATACTGATGCAGCGCAGCACTGTCAGGCCCCACCCTGTGGCACGGCACCGTCATCAGCACAAGATATACTTTGTCGTACATGCGGCACGCTGCTTTTGCTGCACACGAAAATACGGGAGTCGTGTGCACAGTTCGGCGAGTAATTCAGCACCCGCGGAGTGGAGAGAAAAGAGGCACCAGACCAACTTCACAAAGGTGCCGCACACGCATACTTAGAATGCCATATTTTATATGGTACCGTGGAAACATTTACATACAGCGATGTCAATGTTATACTTGGAGTGGGTGATAGAAGCGCCGTGCGGGCTCACCGGCAGTGCGCGTAGTGGTGCTCCACCAGGGTGATGGCCAGAAGCAGCAGGTGCTATGGGGCGCGCGCGTGAGCAGACAAACACAGTTGGAGAAAAATGCAATTGCAGTTGCACGCACTTCAACTCCAATTTGATGTGCCCAGACAACTTCAACTGTGCACTGCAGCGGTCACATTCAGGGCCTGCAACTGCGGTTACTTGCACGATCCAGCCCGTTGAGGTTCGCCCAAACACACACCAGGGATGCACCGCCACTGGTGCAGCCGCTGATGGCACTCCAACTTCTGGCGTGCGCAAGTAGTTACCTGGGGTCACTTACTTTTGTTGGACCCACGCAACGCGAAGGGGAGCACCATGCTTTGGGCGCCACCCACTGCATCGTTTCAGTGACTTGCGTATGCTTAACGTATACTGTAGCTGACAGCACGGAACAAGGGGGTAAGTTACTTCTGGAGCCCAACATGCCCAGCAACTTCAATCTCTGTCCGCAGGCAGCGCAACAAGGGGCTGGGATGGTGCAGCTGGGGCTTGCTACTGGAAACCTAATGTTAACCCGCCACTGTATGAAAACCCCACACAACAGGAACACAAACGCCTTAGTAACGGCAGTTTCATGTACAGCAGTGGCGCATGGGGCTGCTGAGGGCGTTAACACACACGCAGCACACGCTGCCCACCAACGCTTGGCAGTTTACCGCTCGGATGCCGGTCACAGTGTAAACATCGGTGTTTGCTGCGAGTGAGTGCTGCGCTGCTGCTTGGAGCTGCGCTGCGCCCCTGCGTAGAGCCGCCCCTGCATGTGCACTGTGGTTACATCTGCACCCCACATTTCGAGCCGGTAAGCACCGCGAGTCGCGGCATTTTATTAGCTCACCCCAACGTGTCAGAAGCGACCAAATCTATGGTAGCACTGGAAGCCGTCAATATGAGCGGGGGAATGCAGATCCTATATAGATGGAACCCCGCCATTGCAGGCACCGGTCCTCAAAGACCTGGAGTGGGGGGCGTTCTACATGGGGGGCCTTATACATGGGGTTTATATGCATTATAATGGGCAACCAACCTGTACGGGCACAGCCGCGCGCAAGAAAAGGGGAGAGCTCACCAACACCTTTTGACTTCAACTTGACCTGCAGCTCTAGACCAGTGTAGAACCTTCAACTTGCTTTTCAACAATTGAGGTGCCATGTTTCAGAATGGCCGGCGCCACTCCGCGCCGCACCCCGCGCCTGCCAGCCTGCGCGCCTGGCACCACATGCGCAAACTTCAACTTGGTGTACCAGACCGCCATTTACAGGGTGCAAAACTTCAACTTCAGCTTTGAGGCGGAGAAAATCATACGCTGTGACCCATCACCGCATATACAGCGTGCAAAGTTCAGCTTCAAGTGCACGGTAGGGCAATTTGAAGCACACACCTTGGGGTTGTCTCCCCAGAGCTCGTGGGTCTTGAGGCGCGCGCGGATGACCTTGGCCGCCTGCACGTGTGCTCAGCGGATGCGGTGCAGAAGAATATCTTAGTATGGTACGTACTTCTGAAGTAAACACTTGTACACTGTGTGAAGTAAACACTTGTACACTGTGTGCATGTTTGCGCATTGGTGTCTCATTTTTGGAAGGGCAATTGGTGTGTGCTGCTGCGCAGCCTTAAAGTTGGGTCCGGTGTTGGCGGGGGGCTGGGCGCTTAGGTGCCATGCGGCACTGGTAGTACCTTGTAGACCGCTTTGGTATGAGTACTGTTCGACTTCATCAACCGCACTTCATGTGCACAGGGCTGTCCGCGCCAAGCGGAGTTTAGTATAAGTACAAAAAAAATGGAAATGTTCACTAACCCATCAACACCTGCCCAGGAACATGCAAAGGCACCATGTATGCATAATTATGTATATACCACAGTAGTATATACTTCAAGTTGAGTACTTCGCAGTACAACCTACTTCGAAGTATGTATGTATAAGAAACCTAAAAGGTTGCTCAGCCCAGATACTGCTGTGGCTGGGGAAAAAATCAGGCCGAAGCCTGTGGGGTGATTTGCCCACCTGGTCAAACAACAGGCAGTCCGCGCACCTACACGCGCCGGTCAGTGTCCTTGATGGCTATGGATGATGCAGAGTACTTTTGTTTGTGAACAAACTTTGGGGGCGGAATATTGCATTAAAAGATGTGCAATAACCGGTCAACGAGAGAAGTGTACAGGAACTGTGTACGATTACTTTTTATGAAGTACGAAGTACCCAGCCACGCACTTGTCAAAACTTGAAGTTGTGTCGCTGGCGTGACGTGCCACCACAGATGGCATGTCATATTCTCTAGTGTGTGCGCCGCAAAAGGCGCAACCGTGTTGCAATGCACCATCTTTCACACGCCTTCCCTGTCTTGTGCTGTTGTTTTTTGTGTGTGCAGTACACGGACACACCATCGGGAACATCAAGTGTGAAGTCCGCCCTGGTGCCTGCCATCATCATGCGGAAGGTGGTCGCGGAAATGGGGATTGTTCCATCCCTTGGGTGAGTTTTCTCATTGCGGCGGCCGCATAGGCTTCAGCTTCCTCGCGGCTTCAATGTCCGCATTCGCGACGCCGCCGGCCTGGTCGAGGTGCCTTTGCGCAATGTAAACACTCAGCATGTGCACAAGCTGCAAGTGCAATGTACCCTTTCAGCGTGTGCGCAAGCTGAAAGTACCATGTACACACTCAGCGTGTGCACAAGCTGAAAGTACAATGTACTACTGTAGTACACCCTCAGCTTGTGTACAGGCTGAGAGCGCACACCGCGCAGGAGTACGTGCTGGTGGTGTACATCGCACAAAGCTGCCTTGACCAGCCCGGCATCGCAGATGCGGGCATTGAAGCCATGACGACAAGAAAGCTGAAGCCTATGCGGAAGCCACGATGAGGAAACCTACCCAAGGGGTGGGGCAAGACGGACTACTTCAAGTTGAAGTTTCCACCGCCACCTTCCGCATGATGGTGGCAGGCACCAGGGCTGAAGTTCACACTTGAGATGCCCTACGGTGTGTCCTTGTACTGCACACACCGACGGCGGCACATGCCATGCAAGGCGCACGCGCATGCAAGACGTTACACCGCAACACAGTTCCATCGTTTGCGCCACCCGCACCATACGTATAACTCAGTGTACTTCAAGCACATGTACCATATATACTGCTACTACTGCTACTGTAGTGTACTGCAGAAGTACTTGAACTACATGTATATACATATACAGCATGACATGCTATCTGCGCTGGCACGCGCCAGCAACTTAACTGCTTCTGCACCTGCGGACGGGAGTGTTGCCGTTGGAGGGGTAGACTGCTGGGCATGAGGCTCAGCACACCGCACGTGCCAACGACCATGTGATGGTGTGCACGGCCTCAGTGGCGGCAAGAGTGCACTGCTATCTGCGTATCACCCTTGGTACCCCAAGCAGTGAGTCAGTGCTCAGGCGGGTAGGGCCCAAGTTTCGGCGGCCCTGTTGGACAAGTGAGTAAGGCGTGCCGCATGCACACTACCAGCAGCGCCGCACTTGTTGTGCCTGCTTTTATTGGGGGGGGGGGCATGGACGTTGTGTGTGTGGGGGGGGGAGGGCGGGAGGGGGGCACTGGTGCACAGGGGGTGGTGGGCTGATAGGGCCAGTTGGTCATACTCTACACTGGTATGGACACAGTCCGTGCATCGCAGATAGGTAGCACCGTCTTT
Organism: Ophiocytium majus; assembly: GCA_032358315.1. Classification (NCBI taxonomy): domain Eukaryota; class Xanthophyceae; order Mischococcales; family Ophiocytiaceae; genus Ophiocytium; species Ophiocytium majus. The sequence continues at coordinate 13,013 of JAULBY010044665.1, forward strand.
AGTGAGCGTGCTCACGGTCTTTAGGTGTGATGATGCACAGCTGCCCCTGGGGTTGCAGAGCAACTGATCAGGTGCGTGGTGACCAGCGGCAGGCGCACCTGAGCCCGAGCTGGTCGACCGCGCCGATGGCGGTGATGGCTTAAGAATAGCGATGGGTCACAGCGCATAAACTTCGCAAGATACGGAGTACCTATTACGTCCTTCTAGCGTGCGCTTGAAGCACGGTGTGGGTGCACGGATGCTGTGGGGATACAGTAGCTGTGTGAGCGGTGAAAAATGCACTTGTAGGTGCCGTCGTGGCCCTTGGTGGTGCTGCAATTGCAGGTGCTGTGGTGGGCACTTGACACGTGCACGTCCGCCAATGGCAAGGTGCTGTACTAGTAGGTACTTCAGAAGTATATACTCATGATATGTAGTTCTTGCATGGTTGGCACACACCATGCGATTGCACCAGGCCTTGTGGTTCAGGCCAATACCTACATGGGCGGGAAGCACGTGTAGAGTTGGCCCAGTTGCACCGCCAATAGTTTGTTTGAAGTATTGAACAGGCCAGTGGCTCAGGCTGTTCATAATGTATTAAGTGTATGAAAATTGAACCAAACCATGTGGTTCGGGCCTATACCTGGATGGGCGGGAGGCTGTCATACTTTCACGTACACGACATCACACTGTGCCATACCCTGCCGTTAAATTACCATTGTTAGGTGTTCCAGAGTATAGTAATCGAGCCTGTGCACCTGGATGGGCAGGAAGCAGGTGCACACATAGAGGTGACCCACTTTCCGCCGCTGAATGACTGTCATGACTCATTGATTCATGAGGTATCTCAAAATATGATTACCAAGCCATGTGGTTTGGGCCGTTCGTGTCCATACCTGCATGGACAGGAAGTACTTGCACACCATATAGAAGCGCCGCACCTCCCACCTCCTGCCAAAATGACTATCATTAGGTATTTCAAATATGCTGCAAATACTTCTTTTTGAAGTAGTAGTTATTTTTGAACCAGATCGTGTGGTTCGGGCCCGCACCTGGATAGGCAGGAAGCAGTCGTACACGTAGAAGTGTCCCACGTCGCGCCGCGGGTACACCATGAGCAGCGGCACCTGGGCGTGGTGCCACGCCTGCTTGAGCTCCTCTGCACACACACACACAAAGACAGCAAACATGTTGCCGTCACAAACCACCCCACGGGTTCCCTTAACAGTTTTACGAGGATTTTGACGCAGCGAAAGTACTTCTGGACGAGTCCTTTGGCCCTCGGTACAAAAGTATGTCTGTACAAGCAGTTCGTAATTTTAAAAAACAGGTTTGAAAAAAAAACCTATGTAGTACCAATAAGGTTCTAGTCAATTCAGGCGTAAAACCTAAAGGACTGTACTTCAGAAGTATACTGCAAGTATAACATGTACACCAATATACTACTACTCAAGGACACTGACCGGCGCGAGTAGGTGTGGGGGCTACCTAGTGTTTCACCAGGTGGGCAAATCACCCCGTGGGCTCGACCTGGCAATACGGCGGTATCTGGGCTTAGCACCTATTTAGGTTTCTTTCACAAGGAGGAGGTGAGCCGAAGGCATTGCAGTTGTTGCCTTGGCGGAAGCATGCACACGCCACCATGCCAGCATCACATCTTATGACAGCCAGTGAGGGCGTAACGGTGCAATGCGGGCAGGTTGGGTGTTGTTAAGTGCCTGGGGTGTGGGGGGGGGGCAGTGTGTCTGCCTGGGTGTGTGCTTGAGCCCTTGTCGAAAAATGCAACATGGCGCATATCGGACAATCACATCGAGGAGCCGCAAGTCACGCCAGGTCGGTGAGCGCGGCGGCGGCGGTGCACAGCGCCATTGTCGTGGCTAGCGCAGAGCGATGCCCCCCTGGCCGCAAGCACCCACCTGACTGCAGGTAGAACCCGCTTGGGAGCGGTGGAAAGCCCGTGTGCGCATGGTGCACGCGACTGGAAAAAGCACTGTCAAGTATGCTGTCCTCTGCTGCTAACAGAGCGTACTTGAATCACTACCACCTTGTTGTGAAGTGCTACTGGTAGTCGCTCCGGGCGCAGAATTTGGGAGGAACAACATGTACTCATGGGGTGCCCCGGCTGCAAGCACTCACCGGACTCCAAGTAGAACCTGCTGAGGAAAATCTGACAGTCGGGGCGCCCCGTGTCGTAGGCGATGCACTTGCGGTACCAGCGCTTGGCCTCTGCCCGGTCGCCTGTGAAGTAGTGGTGGTTGTGTGCGATCCACCTGGTGAGCGGACGAGAGGAGAGCGGCGGCAGTGACAGCGTCCCATCTCACTCCTCAAATTTTGAAGCATATGTCGCTCCTAGATTGAGTTTTCATATGCAGGGTTGCCGGAATCGTAATTCATTTCGAAACAACTCCGTAATTCATAACGTAATTTCATCGTAGCCTTAAAATACTTGCAACATCTTCCCTAATGTTTTGTGCTCAGCACAGTAGGGCCATCACAAACGACAAGGCGTTGTAGGCTGCTGTGGGCTCCTGTAGCGAGCATGAGGGTTTTACTGTTGACCGCGATGTCCCAAAATTACGATTCCGGCAACGCTACACACGCGTGCAGGTGCGCATGTGTAGAGTCAAGCCCCCTAATTGGTGCATACAATTACTGTACTCGATAACCCCACTTTTATAATGCCGATATCAGTGAGCAAGCACAGGTTAAGGAGTCAAAAAATGCTCTGCTCCACAAACGTGGAGCGCTCTGCTGCGCGGTAACCTAGCTTGGCACCCGCCCGCGTGCTTCAAAGCGCACAGGCAGGGATACAGCACTGTAACGTGCATGTACTTTTGTGGGCCCACTAGCAGTGTCCTTCCGCAAGCAAGCATAAAGTAGTACCAGTACCTAGCATTGTACCACGGGCACTTGAAAGGTATGATGCACATGATGTCATCATTATCGAACCCCCTTGACTGTACAAACCCACCAAACATCACCCCCGCGCGCGCGCACGCAGCGCACCTGATGCTGCTCCACAGAAACTCGTTGAGCACACGCCTCCCCGCCGCGCCCCCCTCCCTACAAGGTTACGATGCACATGATACTTATTATAGTTACTCGAATCCGATCGAGCCTCGGGATCCAACAACAACAGCAACCGCACCTGATACTGCTCCACAGATATTCACTGAGCACGCGCCCGCCCACCGCGCCCCCCTCCCTACAAGGTTACAATGCACATGATATTTATCATAATTAAACGAATCTGATCGAGCCTCAGAATCCAACAACAACAGCAGCCGCACCTGATGCTGCTCCACAGGAACTTGTTGAGCACGCGCCCCCCCACGGCGCCTCCCTCCCCCGCATCCATCTTTTCCTTGGTGTGTGCACTAGTAGTAGTGTTTAAAAAAGTACCATAGTATTCGTTTAAATGTATTATACCGGTATGGTTTAATGCACATGCTATTTATTATAATAATCGAATCCGCTTGACTCAGCGTCTTGAGCCTATGGACCCAGCAACAACAACACCCGCGCGCACGCGCAGCGCACCTGATGCTGCTCCACAGAAACTCATTGAGCACGCGCCCCCCCACGGCGCCTCCTTCCCCCGCATCCAGCTCTTCCTCCGGCACATCGTGCAGCTCCACGGCCTTATACAGGTAGCCCAAAGCCTCGTCTATGGTGGCGCCAATTTCGGGTGTGCGCCTGTGCACACCCTTGCCTATCTCCGTCTCCAGCCTGTGGCAGCAGCGGCATGCATGCGGGTGGGTAGTGAGCAACAGCAAGGGCGACTTGCAGGTGAATTTTGCTGGGCGGTACTTCAACTCGTAGGAGCATGCCTTTATGCACGCCCAGGCTTATCTCCCCTCTCTAGTCTGCACCAGGAGCAGCAGCGGGTAATGGGCAGCAGCGAGAGTGGTTTGAAATTGGAGTTCGGCGCAGGAGCATGTGCAAGTGATGGTATGTCAACTCGTGCATGCATGCGCCGGCTGCGTGTACTTGCCCACATCCAGCCTGCACCAGCACCAGCAGAGAGCGGGTGACTGAAAGTTGAAGTTTGTGCTTGTAGTGGTGATATGTCAATCGGTGAATGTGCGCGCCGGCATGCAACTGTCCTTGCCTATTTCTATCTCCACCCTGCAGCAGCAGTGTGTGTGGCCGGTGCGCAGCAGAAAGGATGAAATTTGTGGACAGAGTCTGGTGCTGCTGGTGGGTACAGTGATGCTTCTCAACCAGTCAATGCATGCGAGCGTACACTAAAAATTTACCATTATCTACTTTTGACGTATTCATGTACTTCCGAGGATACATGAAGTAGTACATACACTTGTAGTACTTCAAGTTCACAGCAGTATACCGATACATGCTACCGCCCGCGGCGGGCACTGCTGGAGTGGCGCTGCGCATGCTCGCGCTGTAGCTCGCATGCCTCGGCACACCAGCAATGGTGGTCTCTTGAACCATATTTCAATCCCCTACACATACATTCCCTACATGTGCGGGCGTTTGCACGCCCCTGCGACGTGCAAATAGAAACAAGTACACACTTGAAGTAGTATTTCTGAAGTACTGTATACTTAAGCACGCGCTGGACCTGCAAAGGCGCAGACAAGCACACACGGCATGCAACATGCGTGCAAGGCTGGGATAGGGGGAAAGGGACCCGCGCGCGTGGGGTGGGGGGGGGGAGGTCGCTCATGTACACTGCTGTTACGTCTGCCATTGATGTGCAAGTGAGCAACCAGCGCTGGCAGGTGCCGTGGTGCAATCACTCGCAGATATGCACAGCATCACACACGCCGCAGTCCCAATTGCCAGCAAGCGGGGCAACACCTGCAGGGCGTGAGTTTGAAGCACTTGAGCACCCTTTAGTGCGTTCCGGTTGGGTACCCCCATCAAGTGCCCATGGTCAAATGGGTGAAAGGTATCCGTGCGGAGCACAGCAGGGGTGAATGCAGCAGAGAGCACAAAGAAAGCCTTGGCAGGTGCATCAGCACCAGACATGTTGGGAACCACTGGTAACGTCGTATGCAGGTTGAATCCAGAACCGACAACCGGAACAACATGTGAGTGCATGCTGTGCATAGCCTAGGCCCAGCACTGCATGCACACACGCGTTGTTCCGGTGGTTGATTTTGGGTTCAAGCTGCATATGAAGGTTTCCGGTGGTCCCCAAGATGTCTCGTGCTGATGCATCTGCTTTCTTCTTGCTCTCTGCTGCACCCACCCCTGCCGTCTCCCACAGGGACAGATCGTACCCTTGCAAGAGCACCAGCCATGGGCACTTGATGGGGGGACCGGAGAGGGACGTACTTTCGGATGAGCGAGTGCTTCAAACTCACGTCATGCAGGTGCTGCCCCGCTTGCTGGCAACTTGGATGTGCGGGTGTGTGACGCTCTGCATGTCTGCAAGTGGCGGCACCACAGCACCTGCTGGTTGGCCACGTGCACATGATGGCATGCCCAACAGCAGTGCACATGAGCACACCTCCCCCCCCCTACAACAAACACCCCTGCCCCTACCCCAGTGTTGTACATTGTACTCATGTTGCATGCTGTGCGTCACTAAGTGCAGCACTCTGTTGTATGCCGTGTGTCACTAAGTGCAGTCCTTGTCTGTGCCTTTGCAGGTCTGGCCCGTCGTCCCCTGCCTCTGACCCGTTTCCCTTCGAGGCGGCGGCGAATGCCAACCCATCGCCGGGAAACAATGTGCACAGTGCCCGCCCCAGGAGCGTTTGGCGGGTACAACGTGGCTGCGCCGCTAGCCGGTTTGGGAGTCTTGGGGTCAGAGTTACGTGAGTGTCAGCGGACACTTCACGTAAACCGTGACACTCAAGAGTCCGCTGACGCTCATGTAAACCTCATGTAAACCGTGGCACTCAAAAGTCCTCTGACACTCGCACAAAATCTGACCCGGAAACTCCCAATCCGGCTGGCGGCGCAGCCACACCGTCAGCGCCAGCACAACGCCAAACGCTCCCGAGAGGGGCACATCTTCCAGCAGCCACTTCAATGGTGACGTGGTGGACATCTTTGGTCCCCTACACAAACAATCCCTACATTTCGGGCCTTTGCACGCCCCTGCAAAGTGCAAATACACAGAACTACGTGGCACACTGAAGTACGCACTAGACCTGCAACACACGGACAAGCACACACAGCATAGCATCAAGGCTGGGGTAGGGGCAGGCAAGTGGGGTAGGGGGGGCAAGGTGCGCGCGTGAGCACTGCTGTTAGGCCTGCCATCATGCGCAAGCGGGCAACCAGCACTGGCAGATGCCGTGTTGCCGCCGCTTGCGCACGTGCACAGCATTACACACCCCGCGTGTTGCCAACAAGCGGGGTAGCACCTGCAGGGCGTGAGTTTGAAGCACTCACCCATCCGAAAGTGCGTCCCAATTGGGTCCCCCCCAGTTGGCGGTCTTGAGAGGGTAAAACTGTCCCTGTGGAACACAGCAGGGCTGGGTGCAGCAGAGAGCATGAACGAAGTACTGCCAGATGCATCAGCACCAGATATGTCAAGGACCACTGGAAACCTCGGATGCAGGTCAGATCCCAAACTTACAGCCGCAACAACACATGAGTGCATGCAGTGCTAGGCCTAGGTGGCAGTCAGCATGCCAGCCGCAATTAAGCCTAGCACCGCATGCACACATATGTTGCTCCGGTTCTCGCTTTAGGATTCAATCTGCACACACGGTTTCCGATGTTGCCCAACATGTCTGGTGCTGATGCATCTACTTTCTTCTTGCTCCCTGCTGCACTCACCCCTGCTGTGCTCCACAGGGGCAGCTTGTACGCATTCAAGACCGCCAACCACGATAACCTTATCAGGGGGGACCCGACTGGGACGCACTTTCGGACGGGTGAGCTCACGCCCTGTTGGTGCTGCCCCGCTTGCTGGCAACTTGAACGTGCGGGTGTGTGATGCTGTGCATATCTGCAAGTGGCAGCACCACAGCACCTGCTGGTTGCCCACTTGCGCTCCACCGCAGGCCCAAACACAGTGCACATCAGAGCACACACACCCCCCCCCCCTACACACCCCTGCCCGTACCCCTGCGTTGCACTCATGTTGCATGTTGTGTGTCACTCAGTGCAGCACCCATGCCAGGCATGCTGTGTGTCACTAAGTGCAGCACTAATGTCGCATGCCGTGTGTCACGAAGTGCAGCACTCCCGCATGCCGTGTGTCACTAAGTAAGTGCACATAGTGCAGCACTCATGTTGCATGCTGTGTGTCACAAAGTGCAGCACTCTGTTGCATGCCGTGTGACACTAACTGCAGTGCTTGTCTGTGCGCTTGCAGGTCTGGCCCGTCGTCCCCTGACTCTGCCCAATGTCCCTTCGATGCGGCGGCCGTCAACGCGTTGGGGACGACATGCCCCCTCGGCAGCGTTTGGCGGTGACGAGTACTACCATGTGAAAGAAACCTAAAAGGCTGCTAAGCCCAGATACTGCCGTGGCTGGGGCAAAACACCAGGCCGAAGCCTGTGGGGTGATTTGTCCACCTGGCGAAAAGCACCAGACAGCAACCACATCTACATGCGCCGGTCAGTGTCCTTGGGGGCTAGGGATGATGCAGAGCACGACTGCCAACAGGGCTTGATTGTGCGATGCCACCAAAAGGCAGGCGTGCGTGCTGCAAGGCAGATCCATGTGTATGCGGCCGCATATAGCTATAATTGTATGGTGTGCATGATGTAGCACCTTTTGAAGTATGCACAAACTTCAAGCGCTACAGTAGTACATGCACACATATACATGCACGTGTATGTATGTAGGTGTACTGCTGTACACAACATGCCAATGCCACATCTTGGACAATGTACCTACTTCCAAGTACTAGTAACTTTATTTATCTGCACTTGTGGGTGTGCAAGAGCCCATGTCCTGCATGCCAGCCCTATTAGTAGTACTGGTAGTAGTAGTATTATGTACATGTCCGCCAGTGCAGTACCAGTACGTCATGCCGCCTCTGTCCAATGCGCACCTTGCCAGCATAGTTATTCCCAGGTAGAACAGCGTGTGCAGGTCCCCCGGCATTTCCGCGTAGTCCCATGAGTGCACTCAATACCATACTAGCAGTATACTTGCAGTATGTACACAGATTCTACTGTAGTTTCTCTGTACATAGCATGCCAATCCCACATGTTGAACAACGTACCAAATGCTGCTAGTAATAGGTGAAATATGTCACATGCCCGGCAGTACACCAGCATGGTCATTCCCAGGTAGAAGACGGTGTGCAGGTCCCCCGGCATATCCACGTAGTCACGTGAGTGCGCTCATTACATACTACAAGTACTGATTTACATATATATACAGTGTACATGTAGTACTGCAGTACCGTTGGTACACAAAATGCCAGTTCCACATGTTGGACACTGCGTAATATGTACATGTCCGGCAGTACAATAGGCCGTGCTGCCTGCCCGCTGCGCACCTGGCCAGCATGGTTATTCCCAGGTAAAAGAAGGTGTGCAGGTCCCCCGGCATCTCCGCATAGTCCCAAGAGTGCACTCATAACATACTAGAAATATATACATACATGTAATACTGTAGCGCTTCTGGTACACAATATGCCAATCCTGCCTCTTTGATAATGTACCTCTAGTAGTAGGTACCATACTATGTACATGTCCGGCAGTACATCAGCTCATACCGCATCTCTCCCCTGCGCACCTGGCCAGCATGGTTATTCCCAGGTAGAAGAGGGTGTGCAGGTCCCCCGGCATCTCCGCGTAGTCCCGTCGCAGCAGCGCCAGGTCCATGTCAAAGCGGTGCAGGCCACGGCTGTGCCCGTGTATGTTGGTGTGCCAGCTCAGCGCACCCTCCACCTGCGGGCCAACGCGCGTGTGCAACAGCACCAGCGGCAGCAGCGCACTTTTCTAATCACAGCCCTTACATGTACCAGACTTGTGTATTGTCAATGACGATCACAGACACTATGGTACCATACTTGCGTAGCGAGGTACCTGCTTACAGCGCTGAAGTAGCTGTATTGATTTGCACTCGTGGGTGTGCAAGAGTAATGCCAGCGTGAAGCTGTGGAATGGCCATGCTGACCAATATTGCCACTCATTGCTGCCGTACTAACGTAGGACACAGCCCTTTTGTACGCACCTCATACACCTCCCAGCCGGTGCGTTTTCCCGGGTAGAAGCCGTGCGGCGGCGGCGGCTCCAGGTCCTCATGCAGCCGATACCTGCTCAGCGCGCCAAAGAAGCGTAGAGTGGTTTCCAAAACGGCAGGTGAACCACGCCACCAGTGACGGAAGGATGCTGACTGGTGTGTGTGGGGTGGTCGCTGCCTGGTTAAGGTTTAGGTGAAGATGTACATAGTGCTCATACATGCAGCTTATCACCTCATATTGCGTTACTGGGCGTATGAACTGTGTTTCGATCTGTATAACATACTACACTAGTACTATGCTACGCAGTCAAGTTTTCAAATTCTGAGGAAAACACAGGTGGTAAAGTCACCTGATACAAACTTTGGCCTGGCACGTTGCCCCAGCCAGCGCAGTATCTGGGTGTTAGCAACTTGCAGATTTACGAATTCTGCACTTGCGGGCGTGCAAGAACCCAGGTCATGCATGCCAGCACGAAGCTAATGCCCAAGTGTGGCCCCATATATTTCTGTATGTAGACATCACAGCTGTCAACAACAACAAGTGCCACAAGCAGGCAGGCGTGAGCGGCGGCAACCATTTGTGTTCTCCCAAAGCCATACTACATATATAGTAGTATAATAGTAATGCAATACGTCAATACACATATATACTTCGAAGTACTTCGAAATACTACGAAGTAGTAGTGTGTAACCCTGTCATGAATGAGAAATTCGTACTTACCTAGGTACCATTTACTGGTAGTACTATGTATATTTGGTAGAGTATACTACGAGTACTACAGTAGTATAAATACAAGTATTTATTTGTATAGCAGCATGTGCAGCGGGTGCCCACTCACTTGAACCTGAGGCCCTTCACATGTTTCTGCATCCACAGCGCGGACCGACTTGTCTGGCCGCTCCTGCATGCGCGCGTGGCAAAAGAGCGCAGGTGTGTTCATGCATGAAAAATTCATTCATTGCAGAATGAACGCCAAGGATACAGCTCTGGCCGCTCCTGTGCACGCGCATGCATGGCAACAGAGCACGGGCAATCAAGTGTTCATCATGAATTTCGCGTCTGTTCGTTGATGGAATGAACATGGAGCATTCACCAACGGGGGTGTGTGTGGCTGAATCTGCACACTACGCACGTGGTGTTAGAGCTCAGATACCTGTAAACATAAAAGCACCAGCAAGCGCCCCCAAAATGGGCACGCAACAGCATAGTTGCGCACATAGATAGCTCACAAAGGAGTAGTTTACTTGTCCCAGATGGTGAATTCAAAGGACTGGTGGTCCATGTCCAGCCCGTTCACGCAACAGCATATATGCGCACATAGCTCCTGTTCTACAACTCCATAGAAGAGTAGCTTACCTGTCCCAGATGGTGAACTCGAATGACTGGTGGTCCATATCGAGCGCATTCTTGTCCACGGTGGCCAAGTTCGGCTTCCTGCACACACACAGTCGCACAGCCGCAGTGAAGTGGACACTTATCGCAAGCACAAACCACATGAACCTTGTTTCACAAGTGTACAGTGCAGTGTACCCCGCTGTGGCAGTGCACATGCACAACGACATGAATCGGTTTCACAGGTGTAAAAACCCGCAATGGAGTGCATGTGCATGGGAACTTGGTGCCATCTCTTGCGCTCCCGTGGCCAGGTTCGGCTCGCTGCAGGCGCGCCTTCGCACAGCCGCAGTGAAGTACATGTTAATTGCAGGCACATACCACCTGGGATGTACTTCGAGTTGAAGTACTTCATAACTTCACAAGTGTATAAAGACGCAGTGGCAGTGCGTGTGCACGGCAACTTGGTGTGGTGTCTTGTCCATGGTGGCCAGGCTCGGCTTCCCCGCACGCGCGCACTCACTGATGCACTTCAAATATACCTCAACTACTTGAAGTGCACTTCCAATACAGCGGTGCAGAGGTTGCAGCCGCTTCGGGGATTGAGGTTTGCTATTAAATAAATCTCTTTCAGAACACGTTTTCATGTGTCTTACGCATAACCAACCAAAAGCCCACACCGAGATGAATCCATAACACCCCTTTCTTGGTGTGAAGACCGGGTTGGAGGGCAGCCATTGCCTAAAATGGTGCTGCTGAGCAGCTGCAGGGGAGGTGCCCAGCACTACGGCCACGTGCATTTTTTCCGCACCAAGCGTGTACGTTGTAGCCCACTCACCATATGGTACGCCGAAGACACACACGCACTCCGTGGCGTGTAACAGTGACAACTCCATATCGTAACATGCAGTCAGATACATACCATGTGTAGGTTTTGACGCATGTCTTGAAGCAGTACGGTAGAAGAGCTAGTTTTTTTCACACGCACTGTACACACTGGACGGCCACCCACCAGTCAGGGTCCGCAATCATTATGTGCGTTGTGTTGGAGTAGTGCTTCCAAGCCGCGTCCAGCGCCAGGTTTCGCCCCGCTGCAAAGCCGTCAAAGGTGTACTTGTACACCACCCTGCGTGCACGCGCGGTCACGTCAAAGGGGTCGCAGGGGTTACAGTACGGGTCTTCTTTGAGAGTTAGCCTCTCTCTTGGCGATGGCAAAAGTTGTTCTGAAACAGTTCACTATTTCACCTGTAATTACACTGCTATGTGGTACCTTGCAGACACCCCACCATTTCATACCTCTGTACTTGAGGTATGTACTTGTGTGCTTTCAGTTTGCAAAACACTCAATAGGGAGTGAGACTGAACTGCAGCAGACGAACCAGTGGGCGTTGATTTCACTGGCGTTGGATGCAAAAGAGAGGTGAAGGCTGCTGAGCCCACGTACTGCTGTGGCCCAGGCAGAACACTGGTGGCACACTGTAGTTAAGAAAACAGGCCTGCCGAAAACACAAATGACTCCCAAGCGTGAGCTTGTGACTTGGGTAGCGGCGTACTTCAAAGTTGAAGGCCGGTGTGTCAGTGTTGGTGCAGACTACAGTGATTTGTTTAAAAAACGCCACTCACTCGTGTGTGAACAACATGCGGTGTCGCCACTTGTGGCCAGTGCCAGTGACTGGACTCACTTCATATACCCAAATGACTCGATTCAAGGACTTGTGACTCACTTGGACACATGCGGTAGCGACGTGTACATGGCGCCAACGTCATTGGAAGTCATGAACCTCAACAACTTGTGACTCTCTTGGGTACATGGCAACGTCAGTGGAAGTCATCTGCTTCAATGACTTGTATCTCACCTGCATATACGCGGCGGCAGCGAGGTGTACATCGCACCCATGGTGTCACCATCGGTCCGGTCGTCCACGCCAAACACAAACCAATGACTTGTGACTCAAGTTATGACTCAAGCCACTTCAATGACTTGTGACTCGCGACTCACTTGGGTACGTGCGGCGGCAGCGACGTGTATATGGCGCCAATAGTGTCGTCGTCGGTCCGGTCGTCCACGCCAAACACAAACGCGTCAGCGACATCCCGCCACAGCGGCAGGTTCAACCTGCGCAAAATGGGGGCACACCGTCACGTGTAAGCCGCACCAGTAAATTTCCAGAAAGGACGTTTTGATATATATGCGCAGCGGTTTGTGTGAGCCGTAGGGGCAGCAGCTGGCAGCAGCTCACTATCTGCGGGTGAGCTGCTGTCAGGACACGCAGGCTGGGTCAGTGTAAGAAGGCCGAAATTTCCAGAAAATGTGGCGCGGGGGGCAGCCACACGGCAGTGGGCGTTGGTAGCAGCTGCCGTGCAGTGCGTCCTGTGAGCTAGGGGGTTGGTGCGTGGTTGTGGTCGTTCGTGCTGCGCGCGTTCACCAGTCACAGCTGGCGCATACAGAGCACCATAGGTACCACGTAGATATTATAGTATTAACAATAAAGGGAAACATGTAAATGAATATATGGGCCTCCGGGCTGCACATGGACGGTAGGGGTGGGTTGCCCGGTGACCGGCAGGCAGCACATGCGAGAGACACATGCTCACTGCAAGACATGTACATTATGAAGTGTTGACATGGGGCAGGTACGCAACTTGCCATATCCACACTAGTGGAGGGGCAGCAATGCTCATACGGATGGCAATACGAGCACCTACATACTTTGCGTACGCGTGTACCATCATACCTATATGGTATTTATTACCGGTACATTAACATGTAAGTACGGGGCAGAACGCACAGACCACAGCTGCACACGTGGCCGTGCGACACGCAGCTACTGCTGCCATGCAGCCGCGGCAATGCTGTTTAGGCATATATACACGCAATTGCATATGACAACTGAATTCAATCTAGGAGCGATATACTCTAGGTCTCCCCGCTGGTAGGGGCTGTCACCCTGCGTGTAACCAGTGCAGGGTCAACAAATTGTTGAAGTACTTCAGAAGTATGTACTTCAAAGTATATACATGTCCACATAAATGTATGCAAACACGTTTACTGCACTCCAGGCTGGCATTCTGTCCAGTGGCGTGTGTGACTGTGCACCAAAATGCACAGCCCCAAGACCAAGTGAGAGAATGCATGCCGCTGCTTAGCACATGGGGTTACCACGGCGCAAGTCAGTCTAAGAATGCGGCATTCTGTGTACCTAACTAAATTTGCGATTGGCCAGCGCGTGTTGGTTTGCCAACCTCACTAGCATGAGGCACTTAGGCTAGCTGCAGTAAAGTGGTGGTCTGTGCCATTTCTCAAGGCCGCACTGCCATCACAGGAGCATTTGTGAGCGTTTTTGGTGCACCATGCATGCACCACAACGAGCCCATTACACCACTCAGGGTAGCAGGCAGTGGATACACTGGTGCGCAACCAATCCAGTCAGCAGTGACAAGCTGCAAGTGTGCTTCATCATGGGAGCTTACATGTATTGCCACCACTTGCAGCAGGAGCAGAAGCAGCACCAGCAGCAGCTGCAGCCTCGTAGGTCCATGACTAACACCCACCCAGCTCAAGCACCTGCCTTCATGTGTTTATGACAAGAGTAACAGTACAAGCAACAACACCGGCGCACAAACCACCTGGTGTCTCTCGATTGACGTACAGACCACCGGTGTGCACATGATCCCGTGTCTCTGTGACTACTACACAAATTTTAACCGGTGCCCACATGCCCCCATGTCTCCACGACGAATACACAAACTTCAACTTGAGAATCTTTGGCTCGCCTGAGGTTGGCTTCCTCGTTCCTAGCCATCATGGCAATGACGAGGGTGCATGGCGACGGCGGCAACGGCGGAGGTAGCGACGCCGCCGTGATGTACTCCCCATCCTGCGCCAGAGCAGCTGGCGCCAGAGCCACCGCCACCAGCACCACACTTCGCCAGCATCTGCTGCAAGCTCCTGCTGCACCCGGTAATGGCGCTGCCATAACTGCTGCTCCCCTGGAGCCGCGGCCCGCCCGCCTCGCCGCCTCCTCTCCCTCCTCAGCCAGTGGCAGCTGAGGCAATCACCCTGACGGGCGTGCCTGTGGCCTGGCGTCCCCGCTAAGGTGTGTGTGTGGGGGGGGGTGCACGTGTGTGCACAAACGGCATGAATTCGAACGCCAAATTCAATTGTGAAGTCGCGGGTTAACGTTCCCGCTGCTGTGTTTTTTAAAACATCGGCGAGCAACATTACACAGCACCTGCCCTGGGAGGGGAAGGCAAGGCCAGCAACAGGCGTCTGTGCGACGCCGCAGCGAACGCCAGCAGCCCCAGAACGATCGCTCCCAGGCAGTAGCAGCCCCAGGCGCGATGATGCCAGCGCGCAGCTGCGCCAGGCTGCTGTTGACACACAGTGGCCGGCGGCGGGCCTCCCCACAACAACACCATCAGTACCAGCGGTGGCGGGCACTGCGAGCCCACAGCACCCTCAGCGGCTTCAGCTCCCCCACCGACGCCGACATCGACGCCTTCAGGGCCATCGTGGGCCCGTCCGCCGTCATCACCGATGCGGAGGACCTCATCAAGTACAACACAGACTGGATGCGCAAGTGGCGGGGGGCGTCGCGGGTGGCGGTGCTGCCGGCGAGCACGGAGGAGGTGTCGAGGGTGCTGGCGTACTGCAACGGCAGGGGCCTGCCGGTGGTGCCTCAGGGAGGCAACACGGGCCTGGTGGGGGGCAGCGTGCCAGTGGGCAGCGAGGTGGTGCTGTCGACATCTAGGATGAACAGGGTTCTAGGGTTCGATGAGGCGTCGGGGGTGGTGACGTGCGAGGCGGGCTGCATACTGGAGGCGGTGGATGGCTGGCTGCGGGAGAGGGGGCACTGCATGCCGCTGGATTTGGGAGCCAAGGGCAGCTGCCAGGTGGGAAGGAAGTATTGCAACAGCAGCAACAGACGTGGATGTTGAAGTTTGTGAAAGAAACCCACCCTAGGCGCAGCTATCAATCGGGGCAAGAACCCACAAAGGACAAGGTTGCTAATCACAGCTACCGGTATGGCTGGGGCGCAATGCCAGGCTCAAAACCACGCGTTTGTTCCAGCACCTAGCTCTCACCCTACACGCACTCTTCGACTGCACACTACATCTATTCCATATATTTGATGAATATGTGTCATGTACGCACATGCGCTGTGGAAGCTGCAGCAGTGCCTGTCAAAGCAGCAGCAGCAGTAGCACAAGGTGCGCAATAGACCAATTCTGACAGCAGCCACTCCATGCACACACGCACAACACCCACCCACGCATACCAACTCTTCACCCCTCGCCTCCACCGCCACCGCCGCGACCGCCCAAACGCACTACCTGACACGCCAGATTGGTGGCAACATCAGCAGCAACGCTGGAGGGCTCCGCGTGGTGCGCTATGGGTCGCTGCGCGCGTCAGTGCTTGGCATAGAGGCAGTGCTCGCGGATGGGAGCGTGCTGGACCTGCTCGCGGCCAACCGCAAGGACAACACCGGCTACGACCTAAAACAGCTCTTCATAGGCACGTCCGTAGGGATGCGAAGAAACAAACAGGAGGCCATACACGCCGCATATAAGGCGCATAAACGGTTGTGAAGTACTACTGTAGGATATGGTAACAGGAAAAACAAATGTTGGCATTGAGGCAGTGCTCCCGGGCGGGAGCGTGCTGGACCTGCTCGCGGCCAACCGCAAGGACAACACGGGCTACGACCTCAAACAGCTGTTCATAGGCACGTCCAAGGGGGCTGTAAGCCCATGTGGCATGATGGGAAAATAGAGTGAAGGATGTGAAAGAACCCTGAAAGGTTGCTCAGCCCAGGTACTGCCGTGGCTGGGGCAACATGCCAGGCCGAAGCCTGTGGGGGGATTTGCCCACCTGGTCAGATCAGATGTGTGTGTGTATGGACGTGTGGGGGCTGGTGTTGGGCGTCGCTTGCGCTGCGGATCTAACTTGCTTCGGCGTGCTAGGTGCGCGGGCTGCTGTGTTGCCGCATGCCGGGTGAGCAGCCATGGCCATTTTTGTACGGCACCCTTTGTTTTACCAGTAGTTTGGGTGAAGCAGTTACTGGTAGACACAAAAGGAAAACCCCGCACTTTGACCCAATAAATTCCCACACAGAACAACAGGTCAGAGCCGCTCATTGTCTTGCCCCCTTCGGCGCTCACCACTTTCAACTCGCCACCCTTCACACTTAGTGCTGCGCCAACGCTGCCCTCCCCACCCCTCACCCTCCCCACACAGGCGCAGAGGGAACGCTGGGTGTGGTAACGCGCGCCGCCATCGCCGCGCCGCGTGCCCCCGCCGCGGTTTCCGTCGCCGTTCTGGTCTGCCCGGAATTTTCCGCGGTTCTGCGGCTGCTCGCGCTCGCGCGCGCGCACCTGGGGGAGGTGCTCAGCGCAGTTGAAGTTATGGACGCGGCCGCGCTGGCCCTCGCGGCGGACAAGTGTCCGTCGCTGCGGCGGCCAGTTGAAGTTGAGGAAGGCGCGTTCGCGGTGCTGCTGGAGACGAGCGGAAGCCGCGCTGAGCACGACGAGGCAAAAATGGAGGCGCTTTTGGAGGCGGCGTTTTCGGGGGGCGCGGCCGCGGACGGCGTCATTGCCCAGGTGGGGTGTGTTGACCAGTCAGTACTACTTGAAGTAGATGTTGAAGTTGGCATGTTGATAAAAAATGGAGGCGCTTTGGGAGGCGGCGCTTTCGGAGGGCGCGGCCGCGGACGGCGTTATCGCGCTGGTGGGTGTGTTGACCATGCCATGCAACAGTAGTGGAGGCGCTTTTGATAACAGTATTTTCAGAAGGGCGCGGCCGCGGACGGCATCATTGCGCAGGTGGGCGCGTTGTTCAGTTAATGCTTGAAGTAAAACAAAAAAATGTTGAAGTTGGTACTTTGTACTCTGCAGCATCCCTAGCCCTCAAGGTCACTGACGGGCGTGTGTATTGTAGGGGCTACCTTATTTGGTGCTGACCAGGTGGATAAACTGCCCCACGGGCTTCGGCGTCAAGGCATTTTGCCCCGGCCATGACAGTATCTGTGCTCCTTAATCTTGCAGGTTGCTTTCACTTCAAGTAAAGGATGAGGTTGGTGATGCGCTGCTGCATGTGGTTAGCTTGTCCCTCGCAGCCATGGCCTGCGAGAATTATGTAGCTGTGAGCAACGCTCATGCTAAGGAACGAAAGCGTTGGACCATGCCTTCTCCCCTAAACGTACGCAGCTGCAGTAGAGCTCTGTTGTGTGTGAGGCATGCGCATCGACGCCAGTCAGGTTCCGCATTTGCAGGTGTGCGCCTCAAATACACATTACATTTTTGATGTATTCATAGACTTTCATACACTTTAAGTACCTATCGGACTGTCGCACCCTGGATGACCGAGCGCTAGCCTTGCTGGCCACTCAGGCCAGCTCCCTTTCATTTGCTGTACCATGGTCTCAAGTGGTCTATAGAGTTGCGTGCGCTTGTTCATACCACATGGCAGCACCCTCGTCGGTGCTAGCAACTGTGACCACCCCTGAAACAAAAGCCGGACACCGAGAGCAGCTTCAAACCTTGACACATCAACCACATTCTGACTTGGTTGGGTACAGCAACGTAACCCCAAAGTTGTGCAAGCCCTAACTACGCTGCCACTCGGCGCGCGCCCGCCCCCGCGCCGCCACACAGGACATGCACCAGGCGGCAGACATGTGGGCGGTGCGCGAGCACGTCCCCGTGGCCGCCTCCCTCTGCGGCTACCAGTACAAGTACGACGTCAGCGTGCCCACACCGCGCTTCTACGAGCTCGTTCTCGCGGTCCGAGAACGGTTCTCAGAACGTTCCCTGGCCGGCCGCGCCCGCGCTTTCGGTTACGGTCACCTCGGCGACGGGAACCTACACCTCAACGTTGTGTGCGACACGCCGGATGACGCTGTTTTGACGGCGCTTGAGCCCTTTGTTTTTGAGTGGGTGGTGGCCGCGGGGGGGAGTGTGTCTGCTGAGCACGGCGTCGGCGTCCACAAGCGTGCGTTCCTGGAGCTGCAGAAGGGTCCGCGTGCCGTGGCGCTCATGCGCGAGATCAAGCGCGCCTTCGACCCGCGCGGCATTTTAAACCCGGGAAAGGTGCTGCCGGACGCGCCTGGCGGCATGTAGCTGCGGGAGAGCGGCCGCCGCTGTGTCAGCAAAGCAGTATCGTAGGCAAACAGAGTATAAGACCCCCTGCCGGCCGCTGCTGTGCAGGAAGCAATTACGTAGGCATCGGAATATAACACCCCACCTGGTATTTTCACCCCACCCTCACAATCAGACGTCCCCGGTCGAGTGGACGGGGGTTTGTGGCTGCTGCCACACCCGGGATTACCTGTATCTTCTGGTACATAGCCCCCGAATCAGAAGCCTTTGGTGTACGTGGCCGCCAATGTTTGGCAACACAACCGGGGGAGGTGTTATATTCTGACACTTTTGTTGGGCTGTAACTTACGCAAGCAGGAGGGCGCATGGTTTGTCGCTGGCCGCCAAGCTGCAAGCACGCGTGCATACCGTGCAGTGGACTGTCGGCAAGCCCGGCCTGTAAGGTAGCAGTCCGCCGTGCCAACCTGTTATACACGAGCGCCGAGGAAGCAGCAATGTGTGGACATTGCGTCAATCCAGGACTGGTGCCGGCGGTAGCCATCGTGTGATTCCTGCTTGTGGACACACATGTCTGTGCGGTCGCTGTACACCACTGCCGGTGTGAATACTGGCCGCATGTGCAGCAGCAGCAACATAGCTAGCCTAGCCTTGGAGTGTCTTACTTGGTGCACCATCCACCCACTGGGTGTGACTAAGCGGCAAATGTTTTTGCTCGTTGTGGACAATGAGGCATGCACTGTGTTCCACACCGTCTTTGGCTGCAGCTGAGTAGCCCCTTTCTCAGGGAGGGTGAGTCTTTTTGCTACTTCTCACCTCCCGGGCCATGACGTGTGCTCAACAGTGACTGTGCTGGCACACCAATGATGTTCATGCGTTGTTTTGAGTCGTCGCATGCCCACCACCATGATGTTGCAGTGGGCATGACTGTGAGTTCCCCCCATAGGTGTTGCCGCATTCCTTGCTTTTAGCTGTGCATTGAGCTGGCGGTGGCTGTAGTCTGTTGTGTCACAAACCTGTAGCAACAGTGAGTGTTTTGTTTTGCGTGCACTGCCTGCTGAACACTACTCAGTAGCTGTAGCTCAAACAGACCCTTTTCCCTCGCAATGCGGTCTCCACCTTGCCGTGGTGCGGGGGCCTTGGCGTCAAGTCTCGCCAACTCGGCACCAGCACCAAGAGAGACCCCGTTTACTTCTAAGCTAGTGCAGGAGCGAATTGACTCTTATTAAACTCCGCTTGGGGCGCGGAAAGCCCTTTGCACACGGTGCGTGTGACCAGAAAATCAGACAGGTAGCGAAAAAACTGGCAATGCTCGAGCTCATGTACTCAATGATGTCAAGAACTACGGTTTACTTCGCAAATGTATGCCAACTGAACCTCCCTCACACCTTCACTGCGCTTCACCACTGTATCCTGGGTCAGAATACCCAAGAGCGGCAAGCTGTGCTTGCTAGTTGTGTACCAAAACATCTACTAGCTGCATACCTGTCCTGGTTGCTGTCCTGGTTGCGCGGACAGTGCAACGTTTGGCACGCTGCATACGTGCTGGCATGCCACAAAGAGGCCCTACCTCACAATCATGCACTCCGGAAATACTTCTGAAGTAAACACTACTGCTGTAGTACTATGATGTACTTTGAAGTATGCAGGTACTTGAAGTACGAAGTAACTTACTTTATTGAATGCGGCTACTTGAGCGATGCAAGCTTGCTCAGTAGCCGCTCTCGCGCCTGTGTTGAGTCAGTTAATCTGGCTTTGCCTTTACACAGTGACTAGCAAAGGGCAGGCACTATGCAGTCACTTGAGGCAGCCTCGGCTTGTGGTGTGCGTGTGTTACCCTTGCTCGCCTGGCCCTATGTAGTTTTACTTATTTGCACTTGTGGGCGTGCCATAGCCCATGTCATGTATGCAAGCACGGCCACTGGGTGCCAAGGCAAATGCATGGCAAAGTTTGTGTACGAACAAAGAAAGGGCTAGCGCGTGCCAGCAGACTACCTAGGGCTCGACCTGCCAGGGCAGGCCGTATGTAGCTGTTCGGCTGCTACACTGCTGCTGCGCATGGCCACATGTGGATGGTTGGCTGCTGCATGTCAGCATCCATTGTGCCAGTGTCGTTGGACGCCCACAAGGGCAATACACATAACAAAACTACCAGCATTAAAAGTAGTGTACTCCAAAAGAGTAAACAATGCTAAAAGTAAGCATAATGATGACACCTGTGCCGCAGTGTGTGGGCCAGGCGGCAGCAAATGGAGAATGGCACGACTTTTCCTCAGAAAGTTGGCACGTTTTTCCCAGCTCGTTGTACCGGACGACTGTTGCATGTGTTTGCGTTGCTGCTTGCATTTGGAGAGGGCTTTGCCGGACCAGGCGAGCACACTTCAAGTGTTTTGTTTGGAGTCTTGCGAGTGGTGTGTGCACGCAAAGTCATGGTCAGCGCATCCATGTCGCGCTGCATCGCATATGAAAACTGCGTCTAGGAGCGATGTATGGGTTGTGCTTCCTCTGTCAGCATTTCAGATTCTGGCAGGCAGCTGGTGCACCATGCGCATGGCTGACTTGGCTACTTGAGCATGCCGAGCTACAGTGTTCAGCAAGAGTGACCTTGAAAGTGTGCATTTTTTTCTGAAGTGGGATTTCCTGGGAGGGAAACAGTGACCTCCGCTGTCACATCATGTGAGTGCCGAGCCAACCCAGGAGCTGTGCCTTGCATGCGTCCTACCAAAGACCGGGTGGCATCCCATTCTTGTGCGCCAAGTACTGTAGTGTACCCAATCGACACTCAAGTGAACCGAATGCCCGTGTGTCGAAAATCCTCCCCCACTCAAGCACCATTCATGTAATTACAAGAAGTCCCCATGCTGGAGTACTGCGGTAGTGCACACAGTCAGACATGTCCAGTTGATGCTGTGGCTACATGCACCTCTGTTCGCCCAGTGGTCGCTGGCATCTGTGCATGTCCCTCGTGTCGGCACCTGTACATACTTTATTGAACTCTGGGGCGCGAAAAGCAGCATTTTCAGCAGCGAGCGAAGGATGAGCTCAGCAGCTAAAAATGTCAGACTGGAGCCGCAGGTTGTGTGCAGCAGCGTGCAGCCACACACCGCAAAGCCGTTGCTGCGCTGCATGCACGCGCCGCAGCACCACCGTGTGACACACACACAGCACGCAGCTGCTGACCCCCTTCCCAGTGCTGTTCCTGCGCTAGCACTGGGTGCTTTTCAGGAAGGCCGTGTGCACATGGGGTGCGGCTGGAGGTCAGACAGGTACCACGCATACCGTAATGGCCTACACGGTATCACTAGAACCGCATGGCACCGGAGCGCCCAACCCGCCGCCTACACCGAAGCCAGTTCTAAAGGCTGCACAGTAGCACAGTACGTGAATGTACTTGTAACGAGCCCCAGTCAAGGCGCGGACAGCCCTGTGCACATGCACTGACTGGGAAAAGTGTGACCAGCCACGCGGTCTGCTCATTGTACTCGTTGGAGACGTGACGAAACTTGTTAGTAATGCACACTGAGGTTGGGCATGCATGATGCGCCGCTACAGTACTGGTACTTCGAAGTACTTCATAGCACTGCAGTGGTATGTCTGGTTGTAGTATGTTACAGTCCCACGTCCCATGGTACCTGTCGTGACTGGCAGTCATGTCTGCTTTGTGTGATGGGCACCTGTGTGTGTGCGCCTTGTGATGGACACCTGCAGGTGCTTCTGTGGCCGGCAGCTGCGTGTGCCCTTCACGGCCGGCGCCTGTCGCCTGGGTTGCTGCTGTTCTGATGCTCTTGGCCCGTTAAAGAGACATCTAAGGCATTGTAGCGGGGCAGTTGCGGATACTGGTTCTACTGCCGTGTGCTCCTGCTGCTACTTTTTCGCTTGTGCTTTCGTGAGCGCGCTGCCGCTCTTTCACGCGTGTGTGGCTCATTGGCGACCATTGTTGCTCATTGGTCGCTGGTGTGTGACCTGTTGTGTGCGGCATGCCTCGTGCGGCCATGGCTCTATTTGTAGACTAACTGGTTTGCCATATATTACCTGGACCCTGCAAAATGTTAATCAAGAGCTCGAGTGCTGCTTAGCTTGTGCAGCAACAGACTTGCGCACACACTCACGGACGCACATGGGATGCGGGGTTGGCGGCGGCGACTCTGGTGGCAGCCTGCACTTCCAGCATTTTATTTCAGAAGTACTTGAAGTACTTCGACTTCGAGGTGCTGCACCTATGCTTATTATTATTGTACACTTCAGAAGTGCTACTACTAGAAGTATTGAAGGTACTTTGTAGTATTATACCACTGTAATACTTCTTGAAGTACTACTGTAGTGCAAAGTACTTGAAGTAATTAATAACCAGCAGGGGTCGGGGATGGTGTTGCAATTGTTTTGCTAGTGCGCATTTAACTATACATAAGCATGAGGGGAGGTGGGGCTTGCTAGCGCGCTGTGCTGTGCGGGGCTAGTGCCGGTACTCGCTTCTGCTCTGCTGCTACACACCATGATAATTAGCAGCGCTGGCCAACTTGATGCAGCATGCAGCAGCCCAGGCATACTTCAGGCAGCTGATGTGCCTTTGAACTGGTGCGCGCCATGATACAAGGCAGGGGGGGGGGGGGACGCTTGTGACACGGCAACGGGGCGGGCCGCAATCGATAAGGATAAATCAATTCATGAATTGCATTCAAATCAGAGCGCGCGTCACTTGAAGAAAAAGGGCGTACGAAAAATTGCATGACATGCGGTTGGTGCGGCGTACGCGCACATGCAAGTCACGACATTGGCGCACATGCTGCGCTTTGGTTCATACTGCACTGGGTGTGTGGCTTCACGCGCTGCTGCCGCCGTGCAGCTGTCACTGCGCGTTCATGAGCGGCCGCGCTGCCGCCGCTGGTGCGCGCACGCACGCTGCCGCTGCCGCGCTCACCTCTGTCACTCTGCCACCGCTGCCGCACGTCTCCACCCGTCTCATGTGCGGCACGGCCTGCACAGAAACCCCAGCACAGCACACCACATAAAGTCAGCCTGCTTTAAGAAATAATGCACGAGGCATATGCAAGCACACGTTCACAAGCGCTACCAGCCACAATTACAGGCATCAGGTGACGGCATGGCCAGTAGCAGCGCAACTGTAAATCTGTGCGCAGCCCTAAGCACCAACGCAACACAGCTGAGGTCGCTTACACATTATTAGGGGATTGGGGCAGTGAAGTGAAGCTCAAAAAAGGCGGAAAACACGTGTGTTTCTTTTTAGGGCACTGACGCGTTCCCATGCCCACCACAAAAGCATAGCAGATGGCGCGCACCGAACAATCGCCAGCAGCCCCAGCCCCGGCAGCAGTGACACAGCACAGCAGCAGCACTCAGGAGGAACACCGCCGCAGGCTGCAGCAGCACAACACACGAAGCCACGGACTAGCCAAGAACAGCAGGCTCCAAGAGACAAGAACAGCAGCGGCACCCTTCCAGCGGCACACTGAGTCCGCAGACCACCAGCAGCAGCTTCGCTGCGTTGCCTGCCTACTTGCTGCACCCCTTTCAGAGCCCCAGCAGGGCCGAGAAGCCGAGACAGACGCCGCGCGTCAACACCAGAGACATCACACACCTGGTTCCCTACCAGCTCAGCACCTGGGGCAGCGGCAGCAGGTGTCACTGGTGGCAGCACGGCTTGAGCAGCCGCTGCAGCGCGATCATTTGTGCAAGTACCATGCAAACCTACAACACTCAGAACCCCGTCATCGAATGCTCCCTGCATCATGCTACTAGTACTGTAGTACTTTGAAGTTTGTGTATTGGTCATGGAGACATGGGGGCATGTGGGCACCAAGTACATACTACGGGTATTTAGTCGGGCGGGTAGGGTGCGCTCAGC
>JAULBY010044666.1:0-12812 GCA_032358315.1 Ophiocytium majus
GTGCGTGTGACCAGGAAATCAGACAGGTAGCGAAAAACAAACTGGGAAAGCTCAGTACTGTGGGAAGCCTGGCATATTGCCAGAGCACTACTCGAACTGATTACAGCCCCATGTCCCAGGGACCTGTTTGGTGCCAGTTGGCGTCGCTTCATGGTGCAAGCAAGCAGCATTGAGAAATTGGTTCGGGGTGTGCAAAGTGGTACACGCACCAAGCCAGCACAAGAAAACCTATGGCTGTAATGCCCTTCGAGCTACAAAAACCACAAGCCTCACCAGAACGAAGAACTCCTGCCATTATCACACAGGATGGCGAAGTGGATGCTGCTGTTGCTGCTGATGTAGCAGGCGGCGCTGCTTACGCACTGCACCAAAGGTGTCCCTACGGCAAACTTAAGTTATTGTGTGTACCTCTATTGAACTCAGCTCGGGGCACGGACAACCCATACGCACATGCACGACTGGCAACATGGTCCACATGAGCAGTATGCTTATAAAAGTACTACTGTAGTACTTGAGAAGTACTTACAAAAGTATGTGGTATGCTGTATTATCATGTCACATAAGTCGGTTTGCGCTACACTGTGGCTGTGTGCGTATTAACCATTTGTTGCATGACCATTCTTTAGACGTTGTCGCCGTTTGTGATGGCAGCTGTTGGAAGGTTTCGCGTTTTCTCCCTACTTGCCTTGCTTTCATGCACAGGAAGTTTAAACAAACAGTACACGTAACATGCTTGCCACAGGCATGTGCTGACACGTACTACGTAGTTGACAGCCGAAAAAAGCGAGGGGGCACGGACACAGCAGCAGCAGCACTGAACACTCCTGTGTGGCAAGAGCAGCATCTATGCCAGACCAGGCAATTGCACCGGTACTCGAATGACAAGTAGCTTGGCGCCATGCTGGTTCGTTCCGCTGCATCAGGCACGCACAACAACACAAGCAAATCAACAGGGGAACACGGGAGAAGGGCAGGCATGCTGTAGAAGTGTGCCTGCACCACACCGTTTGAGCATGCAAGATCAATAATGGGATGTGCACTAGGGTAGGTGCGGGGGCCGCTGCCCTCACAGGCACGGCCTGTTGCTGTGTCAATTTGAACATCAACTTTTTTCAATTCCGTTGTCACCCCTTGCACAGGTTTACAGCACGGCGGTGCGGCCCCTACCAGCGGGGGAACCTAGAACTTATCGCTCCTAGATGAGTGGTGTATTTGTATACTTCAGTTATCTGTGTACACGTACATGCAGGGGACAGCACGCTTGAACGTGCTGTTTTCAGTCACGTGCACGCCACGTACGCAGGGCTTCCGCGCCCCGCCAATGACCTAAAATAGAGGGGGGTGCGCGCAGTTCGTGAGCTGCGGCAACGATCTAAGCTGTGCCAGTATGTGTGAGCATGCAGGGCTCAGTACTGGCTCTCATGTTTGTGAGCTGCTCTTGATGTCGCCAGTGGTGTTCTCACAGTACCGTAACTGACGGATTATAACGCCCCCCCGCGTTGTCAGCAGCAGGGTTTCCTGTTGCTAGCACGGGGGGCATTGTTCAATGCAACCGCGTTATACAGCTCTACAGTAGTTGTAGTACCCAAATTTGTATAGAATACCCCCCGCGTTGTCGTCATTAAGGCGCCGCCAGCCTCGCGGGGGGCGGTATACAGGGTCATATGACGCTGCATAACGCCCCCCCTCGTTAAACAAGACCTCCGCGTTGTACCCCGTCAGTTCCGGCATGGCATGGACGCCATGCTTTGCGAGATTGTGCATGAGTGCTCGCACTGTGTCGCCTGTGAAGCAGTGCACCCCTTGGTAAGATGGCGTCCGAGTGGGCAGGCCGGCCCGCCATATGATTTGCCGCCGTCTGGAGTCCCTACCTCATGGTCCATTGCCCCCCCCCCTTTGTAGTAGGTGACACGGCCCTGGCCGGCAGTGGCACACTACCCGGTAGTACCTTTGCGCTTGCAGCAGCAGCAGCGTTGCACTGACAGAAGTGCACACCACTCAACGGCTGTCACAGCACCCACCAAGCTGACATGTCGCAACTCATCCTCAGCTCCACCCATGACAACTCCACCACAGGGAGCCATGCATGGTATTGCGCAGTCGTGGGGGGTGTACACGCCCACTGCAGTGCTGCGGCTGCACTGTATGCTGCTGCTGCTGCTGTGCTCATGATTTTTGCTGTGCCAAATCACGATTCCAGAAAGGATTGTTGGGCAGGGGTTGCACCAATCCTTGCTATGCTGTCGGTGCTGACGCACCTTCGCACCTGCCGCTGCTCCTGCTCCTATGGCGGCGCGCAGCCGCTCTATCGTGCTGCTGGTGCTGGCGCTGCGTGACTGCCGACTTGCACCGCGGTTGCAGTAGAACAGGACCGCCGTGTGGCTCCTTGCTCTCCCCTTTGAACCGGAGGCCTTTGCTGCACTGCTGTGCCTCCCCCCGCCCGCCACGACAGGGCCCGGGGGATGTGCGCACCTGCTAGCTACAGGTAGCAAGGTCCTGCCACTGATCAGTGCTGAGCGTCGCGCCCCGAGCCAACGTGGGGGCCCCGGGGGGGCCGTTCACGCCCTCGGGTCTCTTTGCCGCAGGCAAACTATGACGGCACTCGTGGGAGCAGCAGTGCACTGGTGGAGCAGCAAGTGTGTGTGTCCTGCCGCGCACTGCAACCAGAGTGTGGAGCCCCCCGCGAAGCGCGCCCACGAGCGGCCGTGTGGTTTCTAGCCTGGGCGCTGCCGTCGCAGGTGAGAGCCGGACAACGGCAAGCCTGCGGTCATTGGTAGGCGCCGCACAGCACAAGTGCAAAGCGGAGCGGAGGCGGCAGAGGCAGCAGAGTCAGCACGCAGGCCTCACCAGCGCCGGTTTTGAGAGGTGCCGTGTGCGATAGCATACCTGCCTCACATAACATGCACGGTAGCAGGCAGGCAGCAGTGGCGGTTGGTCCTCCCACGCGCGTGCACTCTGGGGTGTGTCCTGTGTCACTCCGTCTGCACATGATGCTGCTGTGTGTCACACTCCCTCCCGTCGTGTTGCTGCTGCTCTTACCACACACACACCTTGGTCATTCGTCCACGCCGCTGGCGCTGAGGCTCAGGGCACACACACCGGCCTCACCACAGCTGGCGGAGGTCGCTTGCACACCGGGGGATACCTGTAAACGCCTGGCTGCGGTGCACAGCAGCAACATCGCGCTGCAGGTAAGCCCGCACATGCAACAGCAGTCAAGTCTAGGAGCCTGCTGCCGCCGCCGCTGCAACGCGCTGGTCGCCTGTGGCGTCTGGAAACAGCAGCGCTCGGTCTGTCTCACTCTGGCCAACATCGGCTGTTATTCCTCCCCTGTGTCTTTGCCGCCATTCGTGGCGAGGGCTGGCATGGGTTGAAAAGGGCTGGCAAGCAGCTGCAGACACCGCACTGCTGCACTGGCACCAGTGCTCAGCATCTGCAGCAGTGTATGCCAGCATTAGCACCGCGAGCGGCAGCTCAACAGGCAGCGGGGGCATCCAAATCCTGCTGGTGCACTCTGTTACTCGCAGTCGCGTTTGTAAAGCAAAACCTGACCTTATGTCACTGCTTAAAAAGAGGTTGCAGTAAGGTCTGGTCCATGCCAGAAGCCAGAGGCAGCTACCCGGTGCAACGCCTGCACCGATCCCTCACGCATGCACTCACAAAATCGCCCCCCCCCCCCCCCCCCCCCCCCCCCCCCCCCCCCCCCCCCCCCCCCCCCCGCTCCCACCCAAACCGCGCAGCTCCGTCAGCAGCAGGCAGGCCGCCACACGCTGAGAGCAAGCCGCAGCCCAGGAGCTGTTGCTGAGCAGCACAGGTGCTGAGCAGCAGCAGCACCAGCAGCAGCAGCAGTGCTCAGCAGCAGCAGCAGTGCTCAGCAGCAGCAGCAGTGCTCAATAGCAGGCGCAGTGCTCGCAGCAGCAGCAGTGCTCAGCAGCAGGCGCAGTGCTCAGCAACAGCAGCAGTGCTCAGCAGCAGCAGCAGTGCTCAGCAGCAGCAGGCGCAGTGCTCAGCAGCAGCAGGCGCGGTGCTCAGCGGCACACCATGTCGGAAGTCTCCTCGGTGGGGTCCGAGGTGCGCAGCCCCGCGCGGGTGGGCGCGTTCAAGTCCCAGCGCATGGCGCCCACGCACTCCGTGGAGGACCTTCTTGTGGACTCTGATGGCGAGGCCAAGCGGCCCGCGGCGATAGCGCGTGCGCTGTCCGTGGAGGAGGAGGCGGACTTCATGGCGCTGCTGGAGGTGCGTGCTGCGGCGTGTGCAGGCTCAGCAGCAGCAGCAGTGTATTTTGTGTATTTTTGCGTGTGCGGCGTGGGCGCTGGCTCAGCAGCACCAGCGGCAGTGTATTTTGCGTGTGCTGCAGCGCGGCGCTGGTGTGTGCGCGTGCTCAGCACCAGCAGCACCAGTGTATTTTTGTGGAGTGACTGTTGTAAGGCGGTCAGCGTGGCAGAAGACTGTCATACACTGTTAGTCGCTGCAGCCGGCTGCTGAAGGTGGTGATGCGAAGTTTGGCACTGGCGTGTGTGTGCGGCGGCGGCAGCGGCCGGCTGTGCTCAGCAGCAGGGCGTGACTGTTTTGTGGTGGTTCCCGGAGTTCACGCACTGGCAGTCGCTGCACAACACTTGAAGTGCAGGTGTTGAAAACCCTGTGCAACGCAGCTGCCACAACTGGCTACTATGAACTGTATGGTGGTTGCTTGGAGCTCAGTCACTGTCAGTCGCTGTTTCAGGTGAGTTAGCAGGCAGTTCGGCAACGGCGCCCCACAACATTTTCAATTTCTGTACTTCAAGCGTTGTATTGTGCGGTAGTTTGAGTAGCTTGGTGGAGGCACTGCCAGCTGACTTCAGCGCACAATGCCCGGGCTGCATAGGTGTTGCACAAACATTGTTGGTAGGTGGGTTGGCCTGGCCTGGTTGGGCTGCTCCAGTTATTTACAGGAAACTTGTGTTGCCTCATAGTGTAAGTATTGTTCATGGAACGATGTTCACTGAAACGCCAACTTGCAAAAACCACCACCTTATTTCCAAAGTGGCAGGTGCAAGGGGAAGTACACGGCACTGATGGCGTGCAAATGTACTTGACAAGCAGCATCAACGATGCTTGTCTAAACAACGGGCAGCTTTGCAATTTTTTTGCAGTTGCTCAGGTAACGAGTGCCACCGATGGCAGTTAACGACACGGGCAGTGCGTTCAGCAAGCATGCCTAAAGGAGTCCATGGCACTCCCCCCAGGGCGCGGAAAGTGTTTTGCTCAGCAGCTGAAAATTCAGAATTTATAGCGTGTTCCTGCTGTGGCGCTGTGGTGCACCCACGCCGCCACATGGCGCGCACTCTACCAGCGAGTGCAGTGCCACTTGGGCATGGAAACCACACAGCGTTGCTGCCACGACGCTGCGGTGCACCCGCGCCACCACGCGCCGCACGCTCAAGGGCAGCGGGGGCACCGCCACCTGCGGCCCCGCCACGGGACAGTGCGCAGTGCACGCGACATACGGTGTATTTACGGCATAAATATGTTCATCTGTATACGTCATACGGCGTATTTACGTACTTCGAGAAGTACGTTATACAGTGTGTAATGCGAAAATTATACGCTGTGACCCATCACTACGCACAGTGCACGCGCCAGCTGCAGCACCGCCAATGCGCGGTGTGCAAAGCCTGGCATTGCTTTTCAACACCGCACCTGCTGAATCTACACGTGCCGCGCTGTATCGCCGCCGCTGTGTGCGACGCGTGCAGGGTGGGGCGGGCAAGCCTGGCGCCGCCAAGCCGCAGCTGCCGCAGCTGCCGGCGCGCGCCAAGCCGCCACTTGAGTCCACCGGATGTGAGTTCTATGTTGATGCGCGTGCCAAATGAACAAGGAGTATGTATAGTTGTGTACTTTTTGAAGTAAGTCCTTCGCTTGTTTCACGTACGAGATGTGATAGAACGTACTACTTCTGGCTAGGCAGGCTGCGGGCACATGCTGGAAGGCAGCCCCAGCTGTGTGCTTGCGTGTGTGTATTCGGCCCTTGCACCCTTGGCAGGCCGCCATGCGTTTGCGCACGCAGCAGCACTGCAGGCGGCAGCGATTCTGGCGCGCGCTGCTGAGGAGTGCCAGTGCCGTCACCCTGTGCCTGCCTGCGTGAGAGTGGGCACGTCACCCTCTTGCTCGGTTGCACGCGCAGCGCCTCAGTACTGCGCAGGCACGCTCCTGCTGAGCAACAACGCCCACCCGCCCGGCCGCTGAGCACATGCGCTCGCAGCTGCTGCTGAGCACGAGCTTGTTTTTCTTATCTCTGCCACATTTCCGCTGCCACTGGTATGCGCACCCGCACCCGCTGAGTTGTGCGCATGTTAATATGGGAACGGGCATGCCATAGCTTCACACGGGCTTGCACAACCTGGACCCTCGCACGCTCACATGTGCACATTAATACAACTACCTCAGTATGCACACGCACACACCCTGTGCCTCTTTCCTCCCACACGTGCAGATTAATAGCACTACACACACACAAATACACGCGCGCGCACACACAAACACACCCTGTGCGTCTTTCTCCCCCCCCCCCCCCCCCCCCCCACACACACACCCCCTTTGCCTCTCCCGTCCCCCGTTCTCCGCAGCGAACGTGTGGTCCCGCGAGGACGCGCTACAGAGCTCCGCGGCGGCGGCGGGCGGCGGCGGCAGCGTCGCGGATCGGCTGCAGAAGCTGGAGGAGAGCAAGGCCCTGGAGGGGGAGCGCCGCCAGTCCTCGGAGCCAAATTTTGAGCAATTTTTCCCCAAGGGTGGCGTGCAGGAGAAGAAGCGGCGCCTCAGGGTGGGTTTTTGTAAAATCTGCAACGCCTACCGTATCCTGTGCAAAACGTAAGCGCTCGCAGGGGCCAACGTGCTGGAGCGCTCACGGTCCAACTGTATGGCGCGAGTTTGACAACTCCAGCGTTTGCATTACGCACATGTAGTAACACACTGTCAATTAACCGCTTGACAATCTATTTACAACAGGACCGCTTGGCCCTTTTTGCGGGTTTCGAACCCGCGTTTTTGGCGTGAAAGGGCGGCGCGTGCATGAAAAACCTGCAGTAGCTGTGATACCACGAAGCGTGGCCTTAGGGTTAAGTTACAGCACGTTTCCCAACTCGTTTGGTTGTGGTGCTGGTGCGGCTAGTGGGTGTGAGCGTCAGCGGGGCCTGCACCAGCAAAAATGTAACCGCCAATGTTGTAACCTCCAATCGGGGCGGCTGGAAGACGGCCAAGTGGCAGTTCCTCAGCGTTGCGGGCTTGAAGACAGTTGAGGGTGGGTGCGCTGTTGCCGCTGTAGCGCGTTCATCATGCCCGCGGTCTCGTTGCTTTCCTGCGTCGGCACTAACGCCTCGCGCGCCTGCCGCCACGCAGCAGTCGCCACACTTTGTGTCTGAGCTATGGGCTGAAACGGTGCTCGCGGTACAGCCGCTGCTGCCGCCGTGGGCGCGCGCCAGCGCTCACGCATCTGGTTATGATTGGCTCCCGTTCAAAAGGACTTCTTAAAATTTCTGCCGCGCGCTCACCAAACTGATTGTGAGTCTGTTTCTGGTGCTTGAATGTGTGCTGATTTTTGCAGGAGCAGGAGGAGGCGCGAAAGCGGGAGGTGGAGGAGCGGCGGCGCAACGGCGTGCAGGAGGCGGAGCAGCTGTCCCGCCAGGTGCGGTTTACGCTGGGAAGTTGTGGCCTTGCTGCTGCCCGCTGCTGCAAATTTAAGCAGCGGCGCTGTGGCACACACTGTGGCACAGGGTCTGTGCTGAGCACCTTTGGCAGTGTACTACCGTAACTGACGGATTATATCACCCCCCACGCACTGTCAGCGGTGGGGTTTCCTGTTGCTAGCACGGGGGGCGTCATGCAATGCACCCGCATTATGCAGAGTACTTAAATGTGTGTAGAATACCCCCCCGCGTTGTCGTCATTAAGGCGCCGTCAGCCTCACGGGGGGGGGTATACAGGGTCATATGACGCTGCATAACGCCCCCCCTCGTTGAACGAGACCTCCGCGTTACACTCCGTCTGTTACGGTGCGTACTAGGAGTCACAGTGTCACATCTATCCGCACCTCCGGTGTCAGCACAATATGAGCAGCGGCTGTATGCTGCGAAGCTGCTGGTGTTTAGCAGCGCTGAACGGCTGTCCTACTTCACAGCAGTGCGGCTGCCCATTGCTGCGCAACAATGTAGCCAGTCACCGCCCCTTTCACTGATACCACAGTAGTACTTCGAAGTATATGACAGCCTCGCACACGCCCACATCCGGAGTAGTAAGTGGCGGCGCTGGCTGCGCGTGCCACTGAGGACTGCCTACCCAGCAAAAGCAGCATGCACGGCATGCAGACACCGCAGGCAAAACATACCACCAGGCTTGTGCCGTTTGAAGCACCATCGGGTTGCCATGGTGCCGGCCAGGTGTGCCTCAGTCACCACTCCACGCACCTGCCCACAGGGCTGTCCAAGTCGTGCTCAGGCAGTGCTGCTGCTGAGCACCGCTGCCGATCACCTCTGCGGCCGCCACTGCCGCTGCTTGTGCTGACGACAGCTGCTCTGCTAAGTGCTGCTGAGCAGTGCTGCAGCAGCCGCTGAGCACTGCTGCCCCTATTGCTGCTGCGGAGCACTGCTGCTGCTGCTGCTGCTGCTGGAGCACTGCTGCTGCTGCTGCTGCTGCTGCTGGAGCACTGCTGCTGCTGCTGCTGCTGCTGGAGCACTGCTGCTGCTGCTGCTGAGCACTGCTGCTACTGCTGAGCACTGCTGCTTCTGCCACTGAGCACTGCTGCTGCTGAGCACTGCTGCTGCTGCCACGTGCTGCCGCCACGGCTGCTGAGCAGTCTTCTGTGGGCAACATTGAGGTGAAGAAGCTGCTGTTTGCGGAGGCGGGCCGCTCAGAGAGCTGGCGAAAGAGGGAGAACGTGCAGGTGCGCACGGCCCCACAGTGCTGCCACACCCCAGTGCTGCTACAAAGACCCTCATGTTGATAAGTATGTGCTGTCGAACCCCACTCCTTCAAAGACCTTCATGTTGAAAGACACGTGCTGCCGCACCCCGCTGTCGCAAAGTCTCACGCGTCGAGAAACCCGCCATGTAATAGTGGTTGGCACCAATGGGCGTGGCATCAAATGCCGCTGCAAGGGTGGTAGACAGACGCCGGCTTTGAAGTGCATGTCCAGTGTAGAAGCAGTGCGGCGTTTTATCTGTTTGCACTTGCGGGTGTGCAAGAGCCCATGCCATGCGTGCCAGCGTGCAGCACAAAGCAATGGCACATGTTGAGTAGCATACACAAACTCACTCTTTGTACAACCAAGAGCAAGAAGGCTGAGTAGTACATAACTCCAGACATTGACATCTTGTCCTGTGTAGCAGTAACGGACACATCGGGCATGCAGGGGAAGCCCGCAGCAGTGGCAGCCTCCCATGAAGCACGCTGTGTTTGCTTGTGGCCAGCGCATTTCCTGCTCATGTGGCCGGACCAGTTGTGCCTAGCATGTCAGCCGCATGCGCTGCAGTGGCTGTGCCTGTCCTGAGCACGGAAAAACGGTGACAACAGGTGGCTGCTGCCTCCGGTCGCCGGTATACCCATGTCTAGACAGCCCAAGCGGCACACTGGTGTGCGCCAGCGCATCAGCATGCCTCAACAGTGGGCAAACCGGGAGCACAGCTCACTCAAAACGGCCACAAATGACACGCATATTTCATCCTCGCTTCTGAAAAACTCACGGGACGGCCTTGCATTCACTCACGTGCAGGTGAACAAGCTGGGCGACTGGCGCGAGCGCTCCAACTCCCTCAACGCGCACACCATCACCAGCGACCTGTTCAGGGGTGAGCAGGGTGCTGCCTGTGCGGCCTTGCGGTGTCCGTTCTGCTGCTACCCGCACAGTCGTGCCAGCTCTTTTCAAACCTGTTGCTGATGCGCAGCCGGGTGGTTGCCTGTTACACTCCTGTTTGTACGAGACTCTGTCAGCGCTCGGCACATGCATTGTTTGCTGAGCACATGTGCTGCCTGCCCCTCTGCCTGCCCCCACTTCAAGCTGCAAATGGCGCTGCGCTCTCAGCAGGCAGCACACCCTCCCCCGCCACCGCCTCGCCACATCCCTTGTCACAAGCAACAAATCCCACCCCCTCCATGGCAAGTGTACGCCCACTCGCCCACGACCCCCCCCTAACATCCCAGCACTGCCAGTCTCCAACCCTCACGCCCCCCGCCCCCGTCACTCCAATTCCACCACGCACCACAGCGCCCACCCCGAAATCAGGCGCCGAGCAGCCCCCTCCTTTTGCCAAAGACTCCACCTCTCCTGGCAGCGACGGCAGCGGCGGCGCCGCCGGCGACAGCCGCGGCCTGCCCCCCAGCGGCATGCCGCCCAAGCCCCCCGCCGCCGCCGCCGCCGGCAAGCGGCGCCTGTTGACCAAGGCCAGCGGCAACAGCGAGGCCGAGGCACCCATCAGCACCGTGCCGGCGGCAGCGGCGGCAGAGGCGGCGGAGGGGGAGGGGACGGGGGGGGAGGGGGGAGCGGAGGTGCTGGAGCGCGTGGAGGTGCTGGAGCGCGTGGAGGTGCCCCCCGATGTGGGTGTGGGGGAGGAGGGGGGGCAGAGCGCTGCCGCCGCTGCTGCTCAGCAGGAGGCGGGCGTGCCGGTGCAGCGCAACGAAAAAGGTGGGCGGGGGGCGCGTGGTGCGGCGGCGGCGGTGTCTGTTGGCTGGCTGAAGTGCAGGCAGGGTCATGCGTAGATGGGTGCATTTTGGTGGCTGGTTGTGCGGGGGTCGCGTGTGGGGTGCGCTGCCGCTGCTGTCAGCAGGAGGCAGAGCAGAGCGCGAGGCACTGTGTGTGTGGGGTGCGCTTTGCTGAAGTCGCAGTGCCCAGTGGGCAAGCTAGTGCAAGTGCAGCTTTTGCAAGAACGTGTAATGCGATTCCAGGGTAGTACCATGACAATACTGTATATATGCATCAGTCAACAAATACAGAAGGTCACTACATTCGCGGAGCGTGTCTCCGTCTGCACAGCCTGGCCAGCTGATCGCACCTTGAGCTGATGTGCTGGTAAGTTGTTGAGTGACTGGCAAACCCGCAGTACATGATCTGAAAGTAAGGGGCAGAAGGCTCTTTCAAGTAGGAGGTAGCTCTGGTTTCCTTGGACATGACAGGTATGTGCGTGTGTTTTCACGCTGAGCGCTGTGCAAGTTCTGTGACATTGTGGGTGTTGGTTACGCCTAGGCTGGGCCCCGCTGGGATTGCCTCAAAGCAGTCGGACCTCAGACACAGCCACAACACCTGAAAGCGCCACCGTCCAACATTGTTCTCACACCCATGCACACGCACCCTGGTCCACCAACTTGCGCATGCACCTTTGGCATGCAACGCCTGCGCAACCTTACGAGCAGTTGTCCTCGTATTTTGTGTCCAACCGTCTGTTCCTGCCCGCTCCCCCCCCACCCCGCCCATCATTTTTCTTCTGCAGGCGCGGAGGAGCCGCCGTCGGCCACGACCGTCACGTCAACAACACGCTCGCCCTCCGACAGCAACCTGGAGATGATGCGCGTGCCCAAGCGCGTCGGCTGCACGTGCGTCATCAGCTGACGCCGCCGCCGCCGCCACCATCACCGCCCACACCTGCACACCACCGCACACACGCGCCATTGGCGCTTGCGTGGCGGCCGCCTGCGCCGCGCGCACCGCCCTGCCCCCCTCTAAGCATAAGCTCTGGGCCCGGCGCGACTTAGTTACACACCATTTCTGTGGCGCCTGCGGCGAGGCGGGCGCTGGCAGCTCGCGCAGGCAGCGGGCGCGGCGCCGTGGCTCACACCTTGCACCCGCGTGAAAATGCAGGTTTTTTTTGTACCTTGTGAGGTGCCGTGCACACCAATGGTGCGCCAGGGCGGCAGGGGGGGGGGGAGGGGGGCGAGGGAGGGTGTCCACCGGCTGCACTGCTCGGCCCGTGCTGCCTGCGCACCCCGCCCTCAGTCACCAGCAAGCGTTGGCGGGCACACCTGCCGCAGCTGCTGCTGGTGTTCTACGTTGAGCTCCCGATTTGGCACTGGCAACTTCAAGTAGCAGCAGGGGGGGGGATTGGCGCGTCGTCGCTGGCTGGCGCCTGCTCCCGTGTCACACACCATGTAGTGCGTTGTTACTGTCGCTTTTCCCGCACGTTTCCACCTCGGTGTAGCGCTTCCGTCTGATTTGACAGCCCTTGTATGTGCCCGCGGCAGCAGCACACAATAGCGCTGCGCGCCGTATTCCCCTCGTGAGCCTGGTCATGCCTACCGTACATGTACCATTGTTTGTCACATGTGTGGCGGCAATCCTTTGTCGCCTGTTGCTGCTATCGCTAGGTGAACTTCAAAAACTCCAGCACACGGTTTTTGGCAGCCAGTTGCACCTGACGCATGGGCCCTTACCGACCGTGCGGGAGTTGCGTCAATCTGGGAACAGTACCTGACAACCTTCCTTCTCTGAGAAAGTTCCTTGACCCCGGCTGTGTCCCGTCGTGTCCCGTTGCTTGCACCCTAAGTAAACCAGGTGCACAAGTGCCTGTATACTTGGAAGTATATTACCGGTACGACATTGCCGATTTGGGAGAACTGACAGTAGAGCTAGATCACTTGCTCCCAGGCGGGCTCCCAGGCGGTACCTTGTTGGCGGTACTACCAGCTGTGTGCCATTGCTTCATGCACACTGGCATGCATGGCATGGGCTCGTGCACGCTCACACGTGCAATAAGTAAAACTACTACATGTAGTACACATGGAGTACATGGCGCTCCCTGGTGTGTGGGGGGAGCGTGGTGTTCCGGGAGCTGGGGGGTGGGAGCAGGTCCCCT
>JAULBY010044677.1:0-12810 GCA_032358315.1 Ophiocytium majus
TGCCTGTGCCGCCCCATCGCCAGCCGCCGCCTGGGCTGCACCACCATCAGCCCCCGCTTGCGCCCCCCCATCGCCAGAGTACATCATCATGTTTAATAAGAGTACATCATCACGCACCGTGTGCAAAGGGCTTTCCGCGCCCTAAGCGGAGTTTAATAAGAGTACATCATCATGCCAGGCATTGTTTAGAGTACGCAGTGCTGAGCATTGCCAGCTTGCTCGCTAGCAACAGCATGCCTGGTCCTCCTTCTTTCGGCCACATGCACACCAAGTGCACAGGGCCTTCCGCGCCCTAACCGGACGTAATAGGAGTACATCATCACAGTGACCAGGTACCTGAGCACTGCTCAGCTCAGCTGCCGTGTGATCCCCCAGGCGCACAGGGTCACACTGTTTATTCCTGACAAGCTTTAGTCAGGGTTTGGGGAGCAGGTGACTAATAATAAACCAGTGTCCGAGGTACCCAGTAATAAATAAGATTATTAGTGGGTCGGGCAAGGGTGCCTGAGAGTGACTAGAATAAATAGTTAGTCATATTTGTTCACTTTTGACTTAGTGGACTAATTAGTCGAAGATGTCTGTGTGTCAGTGAAGACTTCAAGTGGGTGCTCAGGCTGCCGACGCACATGCCAGCTTGCGGCAAATCGCACGCAGCACCTGAGCGTGCTTGCACTTCCAGCACGCCGCCGCTGTCGTTGGTTGTTTGTGTGCAGGCCGGGTTGAAGGAGGGAGTGCAATTCTAAGGGACGATCACAGCTGCGCTGGCCTGGTGGTAGCAGCGGGGGTTGCTTTTGCTTTTTTTCACTCGCGGAAACCTACGTTCTTTCTCTTGCAAGGGGAAAGGTCCTGGCTCTTCGAATTTTCCCTGTTTCTTTGCGGTGGGGCGGCGCGTAGTAGTGTTACATTACAGTACCTGAGTGGTGGTGCGCCGCGAGGTGCTGACGGTGGCTTATGCAATGAGCTGCTGCAGCGTCATCTACCCCCACGTCCATCATGATGTCACGCACCAACTAGATGAGCGATGCAGCATGCATGAAGGGCACTTTGACAGCCGAGCCTGCCTGCCTGGGGGGGCCCCTCCGGACGGGCGCACACACACCATGCATTGCGGGGAAACGCTCGAGACACCGCCGCGGGGGAGCACGCTGTGTAGGAGTAGCCTCATTCACTTCATTCACAGCTTCTCCTGCAGTACCAAAACACCTTGAGCTCACACCCCTCCACGGCAGTAATGCGGGCCTGGCGGGCCCCACCACCAGCTGCGGCTGTCGCAGTTGCGGCGCTCCTTGGCGCCATCGCGTGCGCTACCGTGCATGGCGCGTCGGCGCCCTTCCACTTCCAGGTGAGGACTGTGCGCATGCATTCGGGCAGCACCGCCGTCTCCGGACGCTGCTGCTGCCTCACCAGGCTTTGCCGCGCGGTCGCACCGGAAAAAAGAGAGCTAACCAACTTACTTCGCCGATCGCGGGCTCGCTCGAGAGTGCCCTGCGGCATGTTGCACTTGACCCACACCTGTGTTCAGGCTTCAACAAGTCCACTCAGCTGATCGCGCAGCCGCGGGTATGTGCGTGCGTCTCGCCGACGGGCTGCCGGTGCTTGTCACTGGCGTGTGCCAACGGAGAGCCCTGCATCATCACCAAACAGCCGGTGCTCCGCGGCAGGCCTGTTTAACAGTTGTGCTCCTGCTGCCCGTTCTCTTGCCTGCGCTAAACCCCTCTCTCCGTTCCCTGCAGCAATCTCAGCGCAGAGTGACAGAGTCCACTGAGCTGGCGCCTTGCGACTGGTTTGGCGAGCATCTGGACCTAAGTGCCCATAGCGATGTCATTGCCGTGTGCCGAGACCCCGCGGTAACCTCTTGCAGCTCCGTGTGCTCCTTCCGGGGGTTCAAGTACACAAGCGAGGATCAGTGCGTCGTGCACGAGGCCAAGGAGCCTTGGAGGTGTCAGGGGAGCCAGCAGTGCTACACGTGCAACTCCACTCAGGATAAAGACAGCAGCCCAGAGTTTGACGCCGCTGCCACTGAAGCTCCGGGTGTTTCTGGTGAGTAAGGGGTACCCGTGGCCCTCGCTGACCGCCGCGGCGGCCGTGTCACTGAGTGTGTGGTGGCAGCGGACACTCACGCTGCCGGTTGCAGCAGCAGTTCTGCTGGGTGGAAGCTCAAAGCTGCTGTAATCGTATATACCGGCATCCACAGCAACCTTCAAGTTTGCAAACAGACCCTGGAGTGGCTACACAAATGGTATGTCGCCTTTGTGCTGAGCAGCAGGGCAAACTTTGAGGCAGCCGCTGTTTTGCTTGAGCGAGCGCCTGCGGGGTGCGGGCCACTTGCGTGTGCAACCACGCCTGTGGCGCACCTGCAGCAGCAGCAGCACACCGCCAGCTGGCGCAGCGGCTCTCTCTCATCTCTCAGTCTGTGCCTGTCTAGACGTCTCAGCGCTGAGCAGGTGGCGATGTGGCAAAACAGTGGTTGCATTGAAATTTGCGCCAGATGTGATGTGCCTGCAACTGCTGCGCGAGGCGAGCTGCTGTAACTGCATGCACCATGCTGCCCACTGGCATGTGCCACGTGGCATGTGCATGCATGACGCTGTCTAGGTATATCTCAGAACTTCTCCGGAATAACAAGACTTAGTGTCAAGCTTCACATTCTGACATGGTGCTCGGTACCCATGTCAACGCATGCGCACACTGCCAGACTGCACGAGCGATGCGGACTGCACCACCGATGGCGAGTGCTGCGATACCTACAAAGGGACGTGCAGTAAAGACACGTGTCTTGCTGCACTTACAGGTGCGTGCACTACAGCAACTGCGGTAACACCGCTGTCTACATAACAGGAGGGAAACAATCCCGGCTGTCACCTGCTCACTGCAACTCCCCATGCACCGTAACCGTGGCAACTGAGTCAGCCACTCCTTCAGGTGTAAAGCAATCTTGTGGCGCCCTTTTTGTCTACAACATGCCACAGTGTACACACATGACATGTTTTGTGCAGAAGAGCGGCTGCGAATGACGCGCACTTGCCTGCCATTGCTGTGCTAGGCGGTGGCGCCGCCGCGGGGAAAGGTGTGCGCGTTGACGGCACCTGACTGGTGTGTGCGTGCGGGGCTGGGGCGCGGGGCGCGCCCAGGCGGGCGCACGCAGTTGCTGCAGGCATCTAGCAGCCACTGCCACTGGCAGTGGCAACCGTCACATTGACTGTTGCATGTGAGCTTAGCGAGAATTGCGGCCGCTGTGCTCTGAACAGAACTTGCTATGCATATCAGTGGCAGTGAGGGCCTAAGTTGTCATCAATTGAGCAGGGTGCAGACAAAGGTGCCAGCCTAGTAGGCGTTGGGCGTGGCTGCAGCCATGGCAGTGCGCGCTGTTACCTGCGGTCAACGGGGCTGGACTGGGGAAGGGTGTTAGAGTATGAGCACCACTCTGATTTGTGCACCTGGCAGGCTGCGGCGAGTGGGTGTACCATGCCAGCTGGCACATGCTGCAGGGCCCTGCG
The DNA here is from genome assembly GCA_032358315.1 of Ophiocytium majus. Classification (NCBI taxonomy): domain Eukaryota; class Xanthophyceae; order Mischococcales; family Ophiocytiaceae; genus Ophiocytium; species Ophiocytium majus. Next base: position 3,498 of record JAULBY010044677.1, read on the forward strand.
CTGGGCACACTGCCTGCACTCGAGTGAGCTCAGAGGTGTCGCTGTGCACACGCTGCGCTGGCACAACCTGCTCAGCAGCTACAACTTCAAGTTGGCTCAGTGCTCTTTTCGCTGCAGGAGGATCCTGATGTCACTCTCTCCTACCGCAACGAGCAGCTTTGCTGCATTTATGCCTGGCGCTGGCGGTGAAAACAATCCCGCGCCCCCCCAAGATGCCAAGACAACACATCTCGAACGGTCTAGCGTCATGGGCCGCCACCAGACTGCTCACCCTGCCCTCATGCGTGCGTTACCATGTAACTGCTGTCACGCTGCAGGCGATGCTTGCGGCGGCTACCTGCCCGAGACTATCGAGGTCAGCACAGAGTGCCTGAGGGAGATATGGCACGATGTAGGCTGCACCGATGACGCCGCCCTACCCAAGGACTCGGAGCACAGCGACTACTGGAAGGCGAACGACCTGCAGACGGTGGTGGCGGACATGAAGCTGTATGCCGCTCCCGGCGCTCCTGACTGGCGCCGCAAGACGTGCTTTGGAGATGACAAAAGCGACTGGCCAGGTGGGTTGAAGTAGGGCGAGGTGCTGCCGGCCGTAGTGCTGCGCCTTGCTGCAGCACACACGTGCTGAGGTGCGTCCGCCTCTGGCGCAGCAGCACGATATTGTCATGACAGGTCCTTTGGCCGAAGGTGATGAGGTGTGGATCCCAGGCCGCCTGAGCAGCAGTGCGGTGACAGCCACACACAGTGACAACTACAAGTAGTGTCAAGCACTGTGACATAGCATAGAGCCGTTGGAATGGTTGATGTTGTGTGAACTTGAATGGAAAAAGGTGGTGCTGTACTGCAGTCACGGCCCGACTCACGGGCCACACATGCTGATCCAGCCTGCACGGTGACTGGCCGCCGCTCGCTGGCTGGGCTGTGCACGTCGCATTTTCTGAGCTGGTCGCCACATGTCAAGTTCTGGGAACACAAGCAGGAGTACTACTAGTAGCTGCAGCGGCACTGCTGGTAGCAGCAGCAGCACCTGCCACATCACTGTCACCTCGTGAACACCTACTTCAGAAGTATGCATTATGTGCAGATGCGGCGCCCGCCATAGGTGGCACAAGCTGGTGAGCATTCAAGTTGCTTGCCACCCACATTTTATTTATGCGGGCCTAGCATGTGTGACTAGCTGTGTGTGTGTGGTGGCACTGCTGCAGTGCATGTGCTACCCCTCACACACAGTGCGGCTGTGTCCCAACAGAATCTGATGCTTACCTTCCAGTCGACGTTTGGTCCACAGCTTCCGGCTACTGAAGTAGATACTCGTAGGCGCGCAACGCACATGGACGCAGTCACGGTGGCGCTGGCAGGGTGGGTATGGCTATAGTCGTGAGCCAGTGCGGTGGCAGCCTGCATGACAGATGACCAGCATGAATTGATGCTGTAAGTAAAGGAAGGGTTGGCATCATGGTTCGCTTGGTTGGCACACCGTGACGGTATCGGAATACAGTACCTACATACCACAACTAGTAGTACTGAAATACCTCAGTACCAGTCATAAGTGAAGTACTTCAATGACCACCAGCAGCAGTTGAAGTGCTTCAGTAATACTGCTGACAGTAGTTGAAGTACTTAGCTGAAGGGTAGCCTGTGCTGCTGTACTGGCGCACGTTGATGCACTCGCCGCTGCGCGACTGCTCATCAGCTCCCCGTACAACCGGTCGCCGCACTACACGTCTGACTGAATCAATGATGAGATGTGCGACGCCCCATGACGGCGCCTGACGGCGCGCATCTGGTTTCTGTGCCGCCGCCACAGACTGGTGCAGCGATTTTTCGGACGATGACGTGGGCGTCAGCGTGCAGTGCCTCCAGCAGCTGTGGGCTAGGTCCAAGTGCACCAACACCGCCATCATCCCCGACAACTACGACGGCTGGTGGGCCAAGCAGAAGCTGTCGGTCGTGAAGGCGGACATGAGCCTCTTCGCTGTCAGGGCCGAAGGGACAGAGCCCTGGCGCCTGCAGCAGTGCTTTGGTGGTTTCGACGCTGACAGTAAGTGGCAGCGGTGTTCCCGGACAAGCAAATTTGTTAACTTCAATCTCGTGCGCAGCAGCTTCTCTATAGGTATATCTCACTTTTCTGCGCTGTGCGACAATACCTTTGGGCCATATGCTAGCTTCATGCGTGTACCGCCAGTGGCTTGCCTGCTCACCATGGCACCGGACTGCCAGCGAGATTGCAGCAGAATGCCACACACTTCTGAAGTTGTACATGTTTACAGTGCCTCGCAAATGATTATCTGCCAATTACATGCGCATGACTGTGCAGGTGAGGAGTGCAGGGACTTCCTGCCAGAGACCATCGAGGTCACCTCCGCGTGTCTGAAGCAGGTGTGGCGTGAGGTGGGCTGCACCAATGTCGCCGCCGTGCCAGACGACACGGAGACGGATGACTACTGGAAGCAGCACGATTTCCAGACCGTGATTGAAGACATGAAGCTGTATGCCGAGCCTGGCGCGCCAGACTGGCGCCGCTCTAAATGTTTTGGCGACGATAAGGCAGACTGGAAAGGTGAGCTGCCTGCCATTATTTTTTTCGGCAGGGCGCGCTGCCGAAGCCGCCTCTAGCTTACCGGTAGCTCATGTACCTGGCGCGATGCTGGGCTCCCAACGCAGCACCACCACACACCAGTGCCACGTAGCACTTGACTTGGCTTCTGGCTCGATTGTGCGTGATATACTGTTGCTGAGCACTGACAACGCACGGTATGGCAGGTAGAGCAACTGCGCCTGACACCAACTGCCCTGGAATGCTACACGCTGGCCCGCGCTTCCATTGTGACCACCTCAGTGCCACACGCGGCATCGGCTCAGACTGCTGCGCCACCCCCTGTGGGCGATGTTGCATCACACACGGCATGTTCGTGACCACGTGTCAGCACATAAAAGAAAAATGGTATGCCAAAGTTCACCGTCGCAGCGCTCTCTGCCACCATGGAACTGCCCATGCCGCAGACTGGTGCACGGGCTACACAGAGGACCATGTGGGCGTGAGCGTGCAGTGCCTGCAGCAGCTGTGGGCAAGCTACGGCTGCACAAACATGGACACCATCCCCGACACCTACAGTGGCTGGTGGACAAAACAGAAGCTGTCCGTTGTGCGCGAAGACATGCAGCTGTACAACGTGCGCGGTGAGGGCTCAGACGCCTGGCGCGTTGAGCAGTGCTTTGGCGGCTATGACAACTACGGTGAGTCAACCGCAGCATTTGTGTTTGCAAAGTACTGTATGCTGCCGTGTTAAGTTTTGTGCCAACTCCTGTATGCGACCTGTGCGCGCACATGAATGCCAGCGGTACTTCTAACTTGAACTGGTTATGCTGTAGTGCAGACAGTTTGATTGCGCAATACTGGTAGTCATGGCACTATTGTGATTTCGCCATTGTGAATACAACGGTGTGGGGTCATGCTGTGATTGTGACCAGGTCCTGTTGCTGATCTTATATGATGACACGCTACCACTTGGCAACTCACATTAGACATTTATAAAGGCCACAAGCATATAAGTAATCTACCAATAGCGGGTCTCCAAATTGTTGCTGACGGTCACTGTGATTGAACCTCAGCCTCTTTACCTTGCTGCAACAGCTGTGCCAGTGCCTTGCGCAAGTAAATGCGGTGTGCAGCACTTCATGGCACATGTTCCTGGTCTGCAGTCCGTCACTGCTGTCTTGCACCTCCACATGGCATCCTTTGTGTGTCTTGGCTGCCTGACTTTCATCCAATTTTTCGCAGCATGTGAAGCGCCGGGAGCAGGCTGTGGCGAAGGCAACCCAGTGGCCTGCGATCAGTGCTGCTACACCGCCCAAGACAACACGTGCGGAGGTGAGCATGTCATCACGACCCACGGCACGCTTGGTACCAGCAACTTCAAGATTGAAGTGTACTTCTGAAGCACCACTGCGCAAATTAATTCTTGCGGGCAACTTGAATGCCTTGGCTTCGTGACTGCCGTCGGGGTGCCAAGTTGCTCTGCCAGCCTCTGCATTGTTTTGTGATGTATGAATGCCTGCTGGTAGTACCGATTGCCGACGGTGCAGTGACTGGCGGCTGCACACGCGAGCACTGGCGCCGCAGCATCACCCAGTCGTGCGGCTCGCTGGCGGCACCCGCTAACGTGACGACAATTGTATGTGTGTTGACTGCGCCACACTTGTGTTGCAGTGTGCGATGGCACCAGCCCGGGCAACTGTGACGGGGCCGAAATAATCTGCTCTCAGGATGACTTTGGAGGCCTGTTCGAGCTAGCGCCAAAGGAGGCAAGCGATGTCGCTGACGGCCTGGCAAACGTCCACAGTGATGGCCACTACGTGGTCTTGTGCAAACCAGAAAAGCTGTGTTCTGCGCCTCCACTCGAGTCAGAGTGCGTCGGTGAGTCTGACACATTCTGAATTATATGTCGCGGTGCATCATGATTCAGAAATGGTGTCACAGCGAGTGTTAAGAACAGCACTTGTTGCCTCTTTTGGCAATGACAATGCTTGGAATTATGAAAAATTGAGTGAAGTACATGGTGCGCATACATATACTTCGGAAGTACTACGTCATGCCGCGTTGATTTGCTGTGGTAGCAAAGTACACCATTGTAACTTGCAGTGGTATACCTTTGAGTAAATTACACATACAGTGGAAGGTAGTATAGTGTACCGTGGTGACTCCGCTTAGGTGTGTTTACATGTTCCTCAAGTACAACTGGTGTCTGACTTCAAAGGTGTGCATGCGTAACACGCAAAGTTACATCACAAGTTGGACAGGTCACAGATAGCGTATTCGGTATTCGGATTTTCCCCTCGGACATGTCAGTTTACTTGCCATGGTTGATTTGTAAGCGTATCCTGACCATGGGGTGCAATCTGCCCGCTTGCGAACTCGCAGACGTTGCAAACGTGGAGGGATGGGTGATTGTTGGTGTGAAATACGACCGCTACATGGCGCCCCTGCCACTGGACCTTGTTGAGGCTTGGGGAGTGAAAGTGGTGTTGGAAGGCGATCCGGTGCTGGTGTCTTCCACAACGAGAGGGCGCACGGACACGGCGGTGCAAGTGGAGCTGATGCGTGGATGGGTGGGAGGGGAGGTGCAGTTCGAGGGGACGAACGACATGTCGAACCCTCTGTTGAACCCTTTCATCTGGCAGAGGGAGTGGGGGCTGCTCACCGCGTTCCTGCAGCCCGCCCAGGCGTACTTTGCGCAGCCGCATGCCCACAGGGGGCTGGGCGCCGTGGCGGGCGGCTTCATGTACAAGTCAGACTTCTACCGCACGGCGGCGCTGGAGGTGGAGCAGCAGTGGGGGGAGTGCTCCGAGGACGCGGCGGAGGACCTGGGCGCCACCTTTTACAGCGCGGACCAGGTGGGCGACCAGAAGCTGTCCTACAGCCCGCGCGTGTGTTTCGACGCCGCGGACGGGCTCCCCATCTACTCCTTCCGAGCGGCCGGCCAGGTGGACCGCGTGACCTTCGGGTCGCGTGACGCAGTGCAGGCGACCAGTTGGGGCGCCAACATCCTGGTGTTCGACTTCCTCGAGAATGTGGGCCGGGCTGCCAACTACGGCATCACTATCGCGCCGGGTGAGGACAACTGCCGGCGCTTGAAACACTTCAAAGTAGTTTGGTGTTCCATGTCTCTCTGTGTGCTGGTTGATGAGTGGGCTTGATTTTTTTTCAAAACAGGTGCCTGGACCAGTGCACTTGTCCGTATGGCGTTGATACATACCACAGAAATATATACCACATATACTTCTTGAAGTACTACTATACTTCAGATTCTGAAGTATTCTTGACTGCCACACCCCTACTTGACAGTGTAGCACGTGCAGTGCTTGTCCACCAGATGTTTGCAGATATGCTGTACAGTATTGCAGCAGTCACAACATGCGTTGATAGGATGACACGCTACATGTGGTAGTTGACACGTGTCATCACCACAAGCCTTGGGAGCGAACATGTAACTGCTAGTGCAGACACTGGTCCTTCCAATGCAGCATACTTCGAAGTATGTACCGAATACTCCAGAAGTAGTAGGTGGATTTTTGCATGACATTGTGTGTCATGCCGTCATTCAGTGAGAACTAGAACGAACACCCATGTAAGATTACTTCAGCAGCAGGCAGTGACATTGCACTTGCAGTCGTGAGCTGCGAGCACAGTTGCAGCTGGACCTTTTTTGCCCTGCTGCTGAGCAAGCCAAAGTGTTGTGGTGCACCTGCGGCGCGCAAGGCATTGGTGTGTTACGTGCAAGGCATCAAACTCACAGCCTTTCGATGTTGCTGGAGTTGCATAGACTTCAGAAAAAGCCATTCAATATGTGACATGCGTAGGTATGAACTCGATACTATGTACATGCGCGAACCAGCATGTACCCACTTCACGGCTGTGAAAAATGAGAAGTACTCACTACCAGATCACGCCGATGGCCTCAAGAGGTGCTGCGGCAGCATCGACTATCATACTGCCAGCCCTGAGGGCCAGTACATTGGTAGGCACACATGCTGATGCGTTCACCGCTACCACAGAGAGCGGGGCTGCCCTTGCATTGAAAACCACAATGTGCATCACTTAACTGCGCAAATCGCCGGGTGCCGCTTGCATGGCTCTGCAGTGGACACGACCGTGCTCGAAGTCAGACTTGACACGGTGACCGAGGACATGGTGTCGATTACCCTGGAGCGCGTCGACAGCGCCGAGTTTTTGAACAACACTGATGAAAAGCAGAACAGGACCTGGTCCACGACTACCAGCTTCACGGACGAGAGCTCCCTGGAGGTCAAGGTGAGCACACGGGCGGTGCGGTTTGCCGCGACTCGGTGCCTGTTGGCCCCGCGCGCAGTCCTGCTGGGTATTAAGTAACAAGAGGTCACTGCAATTGTGGTGTGCTGGCGGCGGCGGCGCCGCCGGCCTGGCCTGGTCGCTGCTGCCCTGTCAAGCTCTGCTCCCATGCATGACGGCGCGGGTGCGCACCAAGTGGCCACCAGCGCACACGGGCCGCTTGTCGTTCGGATGGCTCCTGCCAAAAGCACGCGTGTCCTGGCGCTCAAGTGCAGCACACACATGTCCTGGCATGGCTGCCATGGGCACACTCAGTGTCGACACTTATCGCTGTGTGAGGACTTGCGTGGCGGGTGCAGCGCGCCCCCCATGCAGCTGCTGCCAACACATTTGCACCAGCTGGCGTGTTACGCGGCCGCACTCGCATGCTGTCGCCATTGCCAGGCGTGCCGCTGCGTGCTCGTTGCTGAGTGGCTGTTGGTTCTGCTCGTGATACCCACGGTTGTGACATGTTGTTTGGCGCAGTCGACAACGACAGAGGCGTGGGGCAGCAACCACAAGTTCCAAGTGGGGGTGAAGATTCCCCTAGGGGGCGGGGGCGGGAGCGGCGGCAGCGGCGGCACGGACAGCGGCCGCCGCGCCCAGGTGAACGTCGGCTACACGTACGAAAACACATACACGAAGACGGTCGAGTTTTCGGAGGGCCGCACCTTCAAGTCGTCGAAAACAGAGTCCATCACGCGCCCCTTCACCGTCGTGGTCCCGCCCCGCAGCAAGGTCACGTCCGTGGCGCTGTGGCGCAAGGCGTCGCTGACCGTGGAGGGCACCATGACTCTGCTCCTGAAACACAAGGATGGGCGCACGGAGCTGAGGGACGAGCCCGTGACGTACACGGGTGTGCTGCTGCTGCAAGTGTATCAGGAGGACGTGCAGGAGGCCCTGCCCACCGCGGAGCCAGTTGAACCTTGAAGTATGTGGAGTTTAAGTTTGCACCTCCCCCCGGGGCCCCGGGGCAGGCTCAGCAAGGGCAGCGGTGTGCGGGTGCACTGGCAGCCGCGAGGGCGCCACAGCTGCGGTGTGAGGGTGCACTGGCAGCCGCGAGGGCGCCACAACTGCATCGATAACAGCTAGCCGGTTGCAACATGCAATCAGTAGGAACTGAGCGCGCCTTGGGCTGGTGCGCGCTGCAGTGCCAGTTGCGCATGCAAGTCCACGCGGGGCGCTCTCCATCCGATCTCGAGACCAGCAGCATCCGCATCCTGGAGTTTGCTCACCATGGTTATCTTCTCAGCTTTGCACTTGTAAGGGCATTTCGAAGGATTTCATTCATTTTTTCACTTAGTCTTGTTTTTCAGTTTTGGGCACTCAACAGCAGGGCCGTTGCTGCCGCGGCAGCGACCCACGCGCACGGGCCCATCGGCGGCCGCAGCCTCATTGCACACGCCGTCGGCGACTGCCCCAGCTGCAGCCCTGCCATGGCGGGCGGGCGACGCACGCTTCCGTGTCGTGGAACGACGTTGTGCAGCAACTGCGGACGAATGCCCGGCCAGTGCAGCCACTGAGGGCTTGCTGGCTGTGTGAGATGCAATCACCGATCACGGTAACAGTGACGGAAATATATCACGTATGCACACAGTCTGGTGCCAAGCGTGGCACGCGCCCACCTACCATCTCATCTCGTTTTTTCCGTTCTTCCCTGCTAGCACCTTCAGCTTCAATATCTTTAGTACAGATTGAAGTTCAGTCACTGAACTTGAAAAATTGCCCCTGTACAGCTATGCAAGGTAACACTGGTGTGCTGCCCAGCAACAAGCCGTTGAACGACACGGCACCACATACCACACGCGGCACACTTTGCACTTCCAGTTGACATTTTTCACTTGACAATCGCATCCTTTACACTGTGCGAGTGGTGCACCACGGCATCGATGCATCAGGGCCTGCAGCCAGAACATGGCGAGGTTCACCTGGTCCCACACGCTGCATGCACCAAAGCCGAGTGGACGTCCCGTACCACCGAGAGTGTGGCTACAGCAGAGAGACCACTGGCACCAGGTGGTCTCCAGATGCGAATGCCACGGCCGCGAACTCAAGTGCCTGGCAGCAGCAGCAATACGCACACAGTTCCATTGGGTTTCAGGCATATAGCATGCATGCACCTGATGGCACGTGCCCTCCAGCCAGGACGGGCCCCCCCCGGGGGGGCCCTACCCGTAGGGATGTTAAAGGTCGGAAGGGACAGGAACGGGGTGGGTAGTGTGGCACACTGCGGAGGCAGGGTGGGTAGGGCTGGCTGGGGCCGTGGGTGCATGGTGCGATCGAAGCAGCGCTGCGCAGCCATGTTGCCACGCGTGGCCACGTGCGCGGAATGCGCACAGATGAGCACGAGCTCAGCAGTAGACACAAGACCGATGTTCAGTCACCAGTTCACGCAGGGGCAAGGCCCTGCAGCCCACCTTGCGCTGGAAGGTCAAGCTGATCAGCCATTGCTGTACAAGCAGAGAC
>JAULBY010044688.1:0-12807 GCA_032358315.1 Ophiocytium majus
GGAATCACGCGTAACGCGGGCCAGTAGGCGCCGGCGGCGTTGACGCTGTATAGACCTGTCACTGTGAATCCGCCGTTTGAGCCGGGCGATGACCACGACTGGAGGGCTCCGGTGACGCCACTGCCCCATATAGGACCCGTGAAAGAGGTACCCGCAGAGTTGGTGCCCAGCACCGCCCACATACCGTAGGACCCGCCCAAAACTCTGCACGACACTTGTACATGCAAACCACCAGCCGCGCTGTGCGCAGCATGGGGTTGCCGGGGTAAACCGCAAGGGTACGCCACTGTCCGGCTATAATGGGGATTGTGTGAGTAATGCGGTGCGCGTGCGCGTCGCGATGTGTCAACGGCATCCACACGTCCACGCAGCGCCGTCACTCCCTCTCTCGCGGCTCCGCCCCGTCTTCAGAGCTGCAGCGCAGGGGAAAAAAAAGAAGATGGGGATGCAGGTGGCAGGGGAGTTGGCATCCTGTGTGCTGCTCTGCTGCTCGGCACCAAGCGGTCGTGTGCACAGCAGCAGCACTGCTGTACAAATGAAGCAGCTGTAGACTGCTGCGATATGTGCTAGCGGGTGGGTGCTGGGATGGGCAGTGCTAAGCTGTGTCAACAAAGATGCGAGGCTGCCGCCTGCGATACACCCAATGGGCCAGTGCGGTGTGTTTTGCCCTGTGGCGGCACTTGGAGGACGCGAGGCTGCCACAGTCGGATAGTCGCAATGATAGAGTCGAGCATGGGAGTGGGTGGGGGGGGCGGGGGGAAACTGCGTGGTGATGGCGGCGCAGAAGGTGCCGCAGCGTGCTGCGCTGCTGCCGCCGCGCCATCGCATCCAGCGCGGGCCTCTGCTGCCGCTGGCTCTTGCTGCTGCCAAAAACAGGGTGGTTTGCACCGCCAGCAGCGCCGGCGTAATATACACCACTGCCGCCGCTGCGCGCCAGCGCCTGGCGACGGCGCCGCCGCCACCCCCGCAAAGCACAGAGGCGGGGGCGGGGGCGAATCCGTGGCGGTGGCGGTGCGCCACAGGCCGGCAGAAATGTTCGCGACGGGGTCACGTGATGTGAGTGATGTGTTGCAAGGGATGTGCTTACCACAAGAGTGCCTGAAGGTCGGCCTCTGGCTGCTCCAGCTCGCAGTCCTCGCTGATCGACGGCAGCCTTTTCTTGCCGTCGCCAGCCCCCCCTCGCTTGGGCAGCAGGCTCCGGTCCAACCCATCGGCGTCCAGCACCTGGATGGAACCGCGGCGACACGCAGTCAGTGATGCATCATCAGCACCCGATGTGGCGGCGACTGGGGGCAGGCAGGCAGGCGGTGCGCTGAAGGCGAGCGGTCAGGGGGGCAGCCAACGCGGCGCCTGGCTGTCTCACCGTATCGATGATGGCTCGCATGTAGCGCACAATGGTGGCGGGGGGGGCGTCCAGCCCCGGCGCCGCCGCAATGAGCTTCTGCACCTGTTCCAGCGCCGTCATTCTCTGAGCCTCTGGCATGTGTTCGCCGCTGTCCGTGTGCGTAGCTCTCCTTGTCTCCCTTCCGCTCAGTAGTGCCGCTGCGCTTCGCCTGCCCCGCTGCACGTCCGTTGTTCTCGCCTCAAGGTGTGGTTCAAGTTGGCGTTGGTGTCAGCTCTGGAGGCTCTACTTCTCTGTGCAGAGCTCTGTTCCCCTGCCAATTGTGAATCGCCCGTTACCCAGCAGCACATTCTGCCGGTGGGAGAAGGACACGTGTCGAGCTGCCCCGCAGAGATTCACGGTTGGCGCGAAACACCAGCGTGGCGTCACCATGCATGCAGCAGCTGCTGCCGCCGTGGCAGCAGGGGTGCCTTGCCGCCGTTCCGCCACTGGCGTCGCCGCAGAAGGAGCAGCTCTGCTGAATGACGCGCAGCCCCTGCCGCAGCTCTGCGCCGCCGCAGCGTGCAGTAGACCGGTGCCTGTGTTGAACTGAAACGGCAGCAACCCCCATGATATGATTCAAGGTTTACTACTGCTGTTATTTGCTACAGTAATAACGCGTCAGGCCGCATGTTGGGTATCAAGCCCGGCAGCACCAGGCTTATTTATCCCCCAACTTGATGAACTTGTGCAAGTCCTTGCACCTGCACAGGGCTGGCATCTTTCACTTCTTTACTGTACCCCTCCCCAGAAGTCGACCGTGACCTGCACATCTGAACTTGCCAAGGTTTTCTCTGAAGATCATGTGGACACACACAGCTCAGAATGTTGGCCTGTGCAGTATAACACAGCTGCAGCACATGTACGCTTCAGCCTGGGCTAGATTCTCAACCGCCCGCTGCGAGTACTCAGTAGCAACATGCAACAAGTGCTTTGCGTCGGGTGCTTTGCACTGACCGATCGCTGCCTCTGCCCTGCGCGCTGCATGCACACCGACCAAGCAGGGGCACCCATCCAGCAGCTGCAGAACAGCAGCAGCCCCCTCCTGGCACCGCACCGCCACATGATGCCCCGCACGACACCATTGGCATGATCTGCCTGGATGCACAGGGCCACCTCGCTGCGGGCACCAGCACCAGCGGATGGCCCTACAAGCACCCGGGGCGTGTGGGTGAGCACGCGCTCTGGCCGCGGCTGCATCACCATTGTTATGACCTGTTTCACAGCATGTGGTGCCCAGCCAGTGTCGCGTGCATAATAGCTTCGCAGTTGCGCGTGCAATTCCCTGGCAGCGCGCATGTGCACTGCACACCCAGGTGCACCCGCCCCCGCTTGACCTAGGCAGCGACTCTGCAACATGGTGCAAGTGCACTCATGCCGCAGCGGCTGTGCAACTTCAACTCTGCAGGTGACTCTCCCATAGTGGGCTCCGGCCTGTACTGCGACGACGCTGCGGGCGCTGCGGTGGCAACGGGGGACGGCGAAGAGATACTGCGCACGTGCGCGGCATACCATGCCGTGGAGCTCATGCGGTCTGGGCACTCGCCTCAGGAGGCAGCCGCAGCAGCGGTGGAGCGTGTCGTCTCGGTGAGTTCAGAGGCTCCAACTTCAAACCACCTTGTGACTCATGACCACATGTTTTGGAGACTGGTGCGCACCCATGGATGTACACATGCGCAAGTGCGGCTGGCGGATACTGGCACGCAACGTGCTTGCCACTGCGCTCGCAGGCTCAGCCTGCGCATCAATTCACCAGAACACAGCACGTGGCCCACAGGTGAACGGCTGTGGCATACCGTCTGCCTCAGCCAGCGCGTTTAATTACCACCGCCGCCGCTGGTGCTGGCGCCGCTGCTGCTGAGCACCCGCAGGCTTCCCGCCGCGGCCCCGCCGCTGGAGACCGCATGCACTCCAAGCTCACCGTGGCGGTCCTGGCCATGAATTCACACGGGGAAGTGGGCGCGGCGTCCACGCTAGGGCCCCAAAACGTGCACAGGGGGCGCCCCGCTTTCCCATATGCAAAGTGGCGCGCGGGGGAGGCGGCAGGGCGGCTGTTGGAGGAGGACAAATAGCTGGCATAGGGCATCGTTTGTGCGGCCTGGCAGCAGCGCTGTGAGGTAGGGACTCCAGACGGCGGTATATCCTATGGCGGGCCGGCCTGCCCACTTGGGACGCCCCGCGTGCCTCTCGACCTGGCTCCCGTTGTGGTCCGGTGGGTGGTGCCCCCCCCGCTGTGGCGGCTGCTTGGCGAGCTGGTGGGCGCTGCTGGTGCCAGCGGCTGGTGGCAGTGGCACCAGCAGTCATATTGGAGTTGCGGTAAGAACACCAAATTGGTGTCACTGCGGCACCCCTGGCACAGCCGGTGCAGGTCATGAGATGCACCTTGGTGGCGGGCAGGCGTGCGGACATCGCACGTTGTACAGCCTGGGTGACGTTGCACACATGGTGTCTACTTTCCAGTGTTGGCCCATTCCGTGTAGGTAAAGTGTGCAGTCACTTGCGTACATGGTGTTCCGGGAGCTGGGGGGTGGGAGCAGGTCCCCTGGGACATGGGGCTGTAATCAGTTAGAGTAGTGCTCTGGCAACATGCCAGGCTTCCCACAGTACTGAGCTTTCCCAGTTTGTTTTTCGCTACCTATCTGATTTCCTGGTCACACGCACCGTGTGCAAAGGGCTTTCCGCGCCCAAACCGGAGTTTAATAAGAGTACATGCGGAGTTTAATAAGAGTACATGCTGCCCGTGATTTACACAACATGTTGTCGTACGGTGCATGGACACGCAGGTAGTGTCCCTGCATGTTTGTAAACCTCGGCACACATGTGCTGCCCCCGCGCCTGAGGGCACATTCATTCGACTCTACTGCAGCTCAACACCAACCTTTACCCAGTCATATTGTGTATGATGGAGTTACTGCCTGTAGCCGACTCCTGTGCCTGTCACTGTTGGTCGGCATGCACGCAAGGCCACAGCTTCCGTCTTGCTTGGTGAGCAGCAGCAGTGGGTTGCATTTGCACATGAACAAAAGACTCATGTGCACCGCTCTACCGACGTCAGCTCGCAACCATTGCTGGCATGCGGGTGCAAGCGTGCATGTGGCGTAGCATGGCGCTGCATCACGCATGCTTTCAGCACATGCGCGACGAACAGACATCACACACAGAGCACCGCACATCTGACGACACGTGGTGGTGTAACAAAGTCTATTGTGATTGTGATGTGGCGTGGAGCCGCCGAAAGAGGTTCCAGACGTGTCCGGATCAAAACGGATCATTGCTGAACATCGGGAGAGGTCAAGGAGGCTGTACACCTGTCTGGGCTGTAGCGGGTATGCGCTGTGTGTGTTTTGAGCTGCTGTGCTCGCACAAAATCTGGGTCAGCCCCGCTGTGGCTGTGTGCTGCCCGCTCAAGCACAGGCACCACAAGTGCACCGATGACTACAATACTAGAGTCACCCAGCAGGATGACACACACTACATCACACACGACAACGACCATTTACACAAGCGGACGCTGGAATGAAAGTTGCCACGGCTGGTAGCGTTGGCCCAAGAGCCGGCCGCGCCAGTGTGCTCCAGCAATCCGTTTTTACAACCACTGTACCCGGAAAAGACAGACTGCTGCCGGCGCTGCTGCTCTGCCACTGCCGCTTTTTTCGTCTGCTTCGTGGCTGGAGTGGAGTAGCCGTGTGCGCGGCATGCTGGGCGCCTTTGACGCCCGCCCTCGTACGCGTGTAGGCGGTCGCGCCGCCGGCCCTCAGATGACAGCGTCCGCGGCGCAAAAGCAGCAGCAGCAGCAGGGACAGCAGATCTTGAGCGGCAGACAGATAACCGCCTTGACGAGCTTGATGGGGAGAAGCACCACCGTGGTGACAAGGCCCATGGGTTGGTGTAGCGAAGCTGCTCCTTTTTCTGTTGGCGCCGGTGACGAAGTGTGCGAATAGAAAGGGGGTAACCTAGTCGCAAAGCCGAAGTCGATGACGTTCCTGTACTGCTGGCGGCGGCGGTGTGGCGGCGGCGTGTGAGAGGGGCGGAGGCGGCGTGTGAGAGGGGCGGAGGCGGCGTGAGAGCGGGGTTGGTGTGTCGCGTTTCATTCTGGAACTTGCCGGGAACCGGGAACCTTCGTGCGAACCTTCCGTCACGAATGGAATCATACCTCAATGATACACGATCAATCTGCTGCTGCAACGACAGGCATCATCATCATCATCATGAGGCAGCAGCGACAACAGCCAGCATCGCCGCGCAGGCAAAGTAATGTGCACGCCGCCTCAGCGTCCCGGCAGCAACGCCGCTCGCTGGCGTTCTGCCGCTCCAGCAGTCAAACTGCAATGCCCAATTGCAAGGTCCATCCTCCACACGTTGAAGAACGCCACACCCAACGGGGCACAAAGGCTCACCTTACAAGGCTGCTGGTCATCAATCACCAGCCTTGGACCTTGGTGTTGCGCTTCAGTTCTCTGGAGCTAGCTGCCTGCAAACTCCTGCTGCAACACAATGAGCCTCTTTCACAGCACACCCCAACACTTCTGAGTCCCAGCTGCAGGCGCCAATGATCGCACACAGCCGCAAAGCTTCAAGACAGATGCAATCCTGGGGTGGTTATGTGCAGCAATGGCGGCATGATCAGTTCATGGCATGTGTTGTGATGTCGGTCACTGGCAGGGCACACCTGGCAGCCATGCAATGGCGCAACATCGTTGCGAGGAAGGAAAGCGGTATCACTCCTCAGTAGCAGCGGCAGGGGCAATGCGCCAATGTCCCTGCGCTGCCATTCCGTCAGTCTGGCATGCTCTTGGCACCTCCTAGGCACCAAAAAAACACTAAAAGGATGCTTGCCGTGCACACCATGCTGCTGCAGCAGCTGCGCCAGTGCAGCAACGCTGCGCTGGACTTCAAGTAAGCGGCGTTCACAACCTGGCTGAATGCGGCAACAAGCGGGTGCCATAGCTTCTGTGCTGTGCTATTTGCACCCACCACCATGCAACTGGCCAAGTCCAGTTTGTGGCGGCCGCCGCGGCAGCAAAGAGCCTGCCTGGGCTGCTGAGCAACGCTGCTGCTGCTCGCTGCTGCTGCTGCTGAGCAGCACTGAGCAATGGTGCTGCTGCTGCTGAGCACTGCCGGTGCTGGTGCACCTGCAGAGCATTGCTGGTGCTGCTGCTGAGCAATGCTGCTGTCTGTGCTGCCGCTGTGCACGGTGCTGCAGCCGGGCACCGACGGGTCTTGCACCACAAGCGGGCTTTCAGCCTGACTTGAGACGGACGGTGAAGCTCACTGCAGGCAGCTGTGACTTATCAGTCTTTTCATCCCAAAAGTCCGCCTTGACTGCCGCGGGCTGCCCCAGCGTCACCATGGCACCACGTATCAGCCCGCACGCGAACTGCAGTGTGAACCACGCCAGGTTGCGGTCTGAGCGGCTCTTGTCTGAAACCGCCAGGCAGTTACCAAGTGCAACCAGTGGGTGGCAGCAAGAGCGCAGCAGCAGCAGAATGCAGCAGGCACGGGGAGAGGTGGCAGAGCCAGTGAGTGCACAGACACCGCTGGCAGTGCTGTCAAAAGTTGAAGGTGTACTTGGTGTCATGCCGGCTGACAGGACAGATGATGCACATCCGCCATGTTGTAAAGCGTGCGCACGTACCTGCAAAGCCACCACACACAAACACAGCAGCGACACCCTCAAACGCTCGTAAACTAGCTGCGCAGGAGCACAGCCACAGCGCAGTGTGTCGCCGCTGCGGCTGCCGGCGCGCGCCGACCGCTTGCAGGCAAACAAACTGTACCGTGCCGCACGCAGCATCACATGGCACAGCCTTGCAAGTGCTCAGCAGCCGAGTGTGTGCACGAGCACACATGCGGTGGGCGGCGCACCTGGCGCAAAGGCGGCCAGCCACTTGAAGCTGAGATCGCGCAGCACAAAGGTCCCGCGGTGGTCCGTCTGCAGCTTATCAATCTGCACACACACACATGACACACGTCGTGTGTGCGACGTGCAGCCAGCGGCATTGTGAGAGTGCCAGCGGGAATAGGTTACAAGCGCCTGATGCGGCGCCACAGGGCCGGGTGCCCAGCGGCGGGTACGTAGTTGTAGCGCGTCGGTGATGGAGGGAGCAGCAGCAGGGTGCCAAGCTGCAGTGTGGTGCGGTAATAATAATTTTATCATGCCCATTGTGCATGGTGGCCAACACCTCGCAGCACTGCTATGTGACACGCCTGCCGCACAGCATTGACGCCATATAGTTGAAGTGTACTTTTACAACTACAGTTGTGTATATAGGAGTATGCATGCATTTACAAATAGTAGTGTACTTGGAAATATACTTCACAAGTACATCGGTCTACACCCTAAGCGGAGTTTAATAAGAGTACATCGGTCTGCAGTGTGAGCTGGCACAGGTTCATGTGCATATGTGCTCAAGTACCGCGGTAATAACCGCGTAAACGGAGTGCGCCTGCGCAATGCGAATTGCGCCTGCAAATGCAGAGCACTTACACTCTGCCACTGGTGGCAGTTGTGCAACACGTCAACCCAGGTACATGCCCACCAGCAGATACTGCTAGTGAAGTACTACGATGCATGTATGCATATATTTCTGACGTAATGACAAAAACTCTCCTGAGTTCTGTACACTCACTGTGTGTGCACACGTATATACTTCAAGTATAGTAGCGGTACATTATTCGCATGGGAGGTACTACAGTACTGTACCGTAGTACAATGAAGTAGTCTGCTGCAACCTGTGCCGCTCCTGCGAAAGCGCACCTGTTTCTTGAACACTTCGGTCCAGAAGTCCTTGCATATGAACTTCACGCACTCCAGCGGCTCCCCAGTGAGTAGCTTTGCTTGGCACAGCCGCTCCGTCAGGCGACAGCCCACATCGTAGCCCATGCCTTCCAGGCGCACCACAGCCGCGTGGTGCACCTCCTAGCGCAGCGGCAGCATGGCATTCAACAGCAGGAGCAGGAGAAGAATGGTTAGGAGAAGAAGCAGCCGCAGCGGCGGCAGAAGCGGGCGCACTGGTTACTTACAATAACCACGGGCCTTGCCAAAGCAAGTTAGTTATGTACAGTACACAGCCCAAGCTGGGCAACACCGGGAGCCACGCCTCTGCCTGCGCACACCGCCACGCCGCCAAGATCGCCGCCGCCGCACACCACCATGCCGCCGCTGCTACCGTCGTCGCGCGCCGCCACGCCACCAAGATCGCCGCTGCCGCGCGCTGCCACGCCCCCAAGACTGCCGTGACTACGGCGCATACGGACGAAAGCTGTGCATGCACCGTACAGGAGACGCGGAGCTGTGGTTATAGCCACTGCCAGTGCAATTGCAGCAGTCGTTTAGTTCCTCCCAGCCAGTGGGCTGCACACGCACTATGCTGGCGGTCAAACTGAGAGTCAACAGCCGTGCCCCAGAAAAGAGCACTGAGAACAGAGGTGGCGCACACGCAGCAAAGTGCACCTGCCCACTGAGCGCATCCCTGCACGCCTGTGTAGCAAGGGGCTAGCCACGCAAGCCAGTGTTTGCTCGTGGGGCCAGGTTGGGGGGGCTGTCGGCACGAGCGCCCCCCCAACCTGGCCCCACGAGCGCTTTCAAAGCTACTCCGGACTGCCCATCACAGTGCCCCGGTAAAAAGTAAACAAAATATTTCATGCGCAAGTATTTTGAAGGAACACACATAAAAAAAGCCAAACCCACACCACACTCTACATGATATGGTGTGCAGTGCCAGGTTGCCTACGGTCGCGCCAGGCTGCACGTTTGGCCCAAGACACGAGCCTTCAGTTGCACTGCCGCGCCAGCACCGTAACACGCGCGGCCGCAGTAGTCACACACTGCTGGCTGACACTTGCTGAGAGGGCTGCAACAGTGACATTGCGGGCAGTGCGCCTGGTGGTACCATGGTTGGCCCCCCGCCGACACCTGTTGCAGCTGAGCGCCTACTGTAATCAAGCTCTGCTCCACTTCAGCGGTTGCTATTGTTGTGCCCAGGGCAGCAGCCAAGGCTACACCGACTGCTGGCACGTGTTCTTAGGTGTTGCATTTGTTTGTGAGCAGGGATTCGTTACGCCCAACCCAGATCAATATCTTGCCTTCCCCATAAGTTGTGATCCACACAAATGTGACACGATGCATGTGGATTGTACTTCAGAGGTATTACGGATTTACTAACTCCGATCAGCCAATTTTAGAGTGTTGGCATCACATAAAACGGTGAGCTATACTGGTCCTGTACAACTATTGTGCACACACTTCACACGAAGAAACACCTTACGGTAGTCCGCCCAAGTTGAAGTTGAAGACTGTGCTTGCCACAAGCTTGTGCAAAGCCCAGGACAACCAAAGCCTGCACCCTGGCACTACTGAGCACTTGCACCCTGCTGGTGGCGCAGCCGCTGCTCACTGTCTCTGCCAGTACCGCATCACACTAATTAGTCACACATACTAGAACCACCACAACAAAAGTGTACTGCAAGTCATGAGTGGTGGCCGCTCGGGCAGTTGGTTTTCCCGCTGTGCGTTGTATATTGATATACATTAAAGTGGTGTCGGAGCTAGTGTTTTTTTTTTTTTTTGCACATGGGTACACCCCATTCCTGGGTGCTGGCGCACCAAAGTGTGACTTGCACAACTGCTGCTGGAGCTCCAGCCTGATTGACTGTCGCTCAGGCCTGCATGCTTGCTGTACTTCTTCTTGCTGGGGACGGTGCACAGCTAAGACTGCGTCTATAACGGCACACACATGTATGGGCCATGGCCGGGCATGTACCATTGCCACGAGCGTGCTGGCATGCATGGCATGAGCGCTGGCATGCCCGCAAGTGCAAACAAATGAAACTACTGCTTGCACCGGCCAGTGATAGATTGTATGTGTAGGGAGGCTCACCCGGAAGTTGTCTGCGCCCAGGTCATCCCCACCCTCTCCGACAATTGTTCGCTGTGGCTGACCCGGCGGCGCAGTGTTGCCTCGCCTCCCCAACAAGTAGTTGGTTGCCTCCATCACCAGCAGACTTAGACAAACGTCGTTGACCAGCCGCCGGCCTGTGCTGGAGCCATGGGTGCTCTGCGCCGGCGGCTGCCCTGAAGCCATGAGTCCCGCTGTTGGGGCTGCAGCTGCTGGCTAGGGGGTGGCTGGGCTTGCCAGGGCTGCTGCACGCTTGCTGCCCGGGCGCTGCCGTTTTTGGTGCCAACAAGGGAAGGAACATATGGCAAGACGCATGTATGTTTGCAGTTGGTTTGACAGGCAGGCTGCTAAACGATGACGCACACCAGTGGCACCACCCAGCCCCAGCGGTCATGACCAAGCGCTGCTGCACCAGCCAACAGCGCCAAGAGGCTCTCACCTGATGCCTGGGATTCACTGACAGTGCCAAGAGTGCAGCTGCAGCAGTCGGTCTCCCTGCCGATGCCTCGTGCTATCGCACCATGTTCCGGGGCTGCTTCTGCTGGAGAGAGCCACTCCACACAGCAAGGTGCTGCAATCGCGGTTGCTGATGCGCTAAGCCCACTGCTCGTCGACAATCAATTGCAATTCATCAAGTTCACAATCAACTGTTGTGACTTCGCAGTGCTCAGCAGCAGGTCTCTGCGCCCCAGCCAGCAGCAACATGACACAGCCAACCTTCACAACCTGAGGTGCGCTGTAGCAGCAGCATCCACTGTGCTGCACCTCTGCCATCGCGGCGCCAATAGGGCTGCGACGCGGCTACCGACCGCCTGACAGCACCCACTGCAGGGCGGAGGCACACCTCCGAAATCGAAGGTTGGGCGCGTCCTTTCCTGTTTGCTGCTGCAACAGCAGTGCTGAGAGATGGAGCCAGTGCTGCCGGTGTACGAGGAGTACAGCAGGGAGGAGGTACTGGAGCGGCAGAGGATGGGCGAGCCCCCACTCACAGCTGAGGAGTACCTGCTCAGAGTCAGGTGAGCAAGCTGCACAAAAACAGAGGCGGCTTCGGCACCAAGTTGAAGTTAGCCGCGTTTGCCGCCACAAGGCTCCTGTGCACAGCTCTGTACTGTAGCTGCACGGGGCTTGCTGCGCACACGCTGCACACCACCAGCAGCAGCATGACCCCCCCTGCTCGGAACCCCTGCTCACGTTGCTGCCATCGCACACACGCTGCTGCTGCTGCGCGCCCCGCCCAGATACGAGGCGGAGGGCATACCCGACGTGGTCACCGCCGACCTGCCGCTCGACGACGACTCTGCTGAGCATCAAATTCAACAGTGCTCAGCAGCAGCGACAGCGCCACCCACATACATCCCCGAGTTGGAACCCGTTTTGCCGTGCGATAGGGCGCTGCTGGCGTCAGACGGATGGGAGCGGGAGGCACTGGCAGCCTTTGTGGACATTCGGCAGTACCTTATATACTGGGCGAGCCAGGGGGTGGGCTCCAAGGTGGGCCAATCAGAGAAGCGATTCTTTCTGCTGAGCAGCTGGTGGTCAGCACAACGGGCTTGGCTGTGAGGGTGTGCTCCTGTGAATGGGTGCAGCGTTTTCCGGCGGGGCAGCCGCTACATATTCGGGGTGACAGCCGCACATGCTTTATTTGGTCTGAGCACCCACACGCCACATGAGGACTTACTTCAGAAGTATATACCACTTTAAAGGTACTTTGAAGCACTTGTGAAGTACTTCGAAAGTAGAAGCATTGTCAATGAACTGGCTCAACCTTGTTCTTGCCTCCTTGAACTAGGATTATCACGGATGCAGCTTTTTTTGGATTTTGTGTGTGGTTTGCGCATGGTATCGCTCGTCACAGGCTTGCAGACACGTTGACTCTTTGGCAGCTGTTATGACGGCTCAGTGCCGAGGGAGACGCTGGCACTACATTCTGTGCCCGTTCATGAAGTGGTCAGGGCTATGGCAGGGGGGGAGCTGCGCCACGTTGCACCCAGCAGCTGGGGATTGGCCACTGGCATAAATACATTGAGCGAAGTGACTGGCGAAACACCTTTAGGGGAGACAGTCCCGTGGGACTGACAGATGACCCTGTTCTGAAGCTTTGTTTTCGACTTTCGGTTTCTTCCTGGGGGAGCAGTGGTAGGGCGCCCACATGGACCCTCACATTGGTCAAGTCTGGGGGCGTAGGCTCAAAAAGTGTTCCAGACTCTGCCAACTGCACCGACCTGTGCGTGACACACATGCCGGGGTTCACATACAGCCGATGTATGTACATGTTTGTGTGTACGTGCACACAACAGCCGGTCTGGGTACACTACATACCACAGTCGCACTTGGCACCAGCCAACGCATTACCCTGAATCAACCCGTGCATACATGCAGTCTGCACACACGCCTGACTGAAACTGGTATCATTATTATAATTTTTCAATTATTGAACCACTGACAAGCAAGGCGTCCACCATGCCTAGTAATGACGCGCATACATTTTTCACTATACCCCTAATTATACACCATATACTCCCCCCCCCC
>JAULBY010044699.1:0-12804 GCA_032358315.1 Ophiocytium majus
CGCCAGTGAGCGGGCTGGCATGCATGTGTCATGGGCTCTTGCACGCCCCCAAGTGCAAATAAATAAAACTACTGGTAGTACATGCTGTACTTGTACTCTTCCGCAAATCTGTATTTACTTCGATACTGTATACGTCGAAGTACTTAGAGAAGTGTACCGGTAGGTACAAAGTTTAATGAACCTGCAGATACTTTGCCATTGCTCAGCAGCTGCTGTGTCCAGTCCTGGCGTGTGCACTCAGTGGTGCTCTGTTGTACTTCAGCGTGCCGAACCATCACATGCTTGAGCACTGCTGCTGAGCACTGCTGCTGCTGCTGAGCACTGCTGCTGCTGCTGAGCACTCCTGCTGCTGCGGCTGAGCACTGCTGCTGCTGCTGCCGCTGCTGAGCGCTGCTGCTGCTGCTGCCGCTGCTGAGCACTGCTGCTGCTGCCGCTGCTGAGCACTGCTGCTGCTGCTGCTGCTGCTGCTGCTGAGCACTGCTGCTGCGGCCGCCGTGTGCAGAGAAGGCGCCAGGCGTGCGCAGTACACATGCACCCTCATGGAGAGCGCGGTGGGAGCGTGTGTGGACTGCTTCGAGCGGGGAAGGTGAACCCCTGTGCTCAGCCGCTCTGTAGTCACATTTTGTGCTCAGCAGCAGCTTTCACTGTGGTGCTCAGCAACTCGGTACCTACCTGCTCAGCAGCTCAGTACTGTCGTGCTCAGCAGCACTGCAGTACCGTTTCGCCACTGATGCGGGTTAGCCACTGCATTTGAATCTTGTGTTCAGCAGCCCAGCATTATGTACGATGGCCATGCTGAGCAAATGGACACAGCTGTCCACACCACAAACTGCCCCTGAAGCGCCTAACGTGAATGCAGCTGAACATAATTACCACAGCTTCGTATGGTTCGCCTCCTCCCCCCACCCTAACACACACACATGCGAAGGCGGACGGCTCGTGAAGCCCTGAGTTGTTCATTGTTTGGCACAAGCGCACTGCTCCATCTGGCTGGTAACCCTGCAGTGCCCCTGAGGTGTCTGAACTTGACACCCGATTGAACCCAAACACCTTTTTTCCCCATGTCGCTGCTCCTTCTCCCCCCCCCTACCTACACGCAGAGATGAACGCCTTGTGAGCCGTATCTCGCTGCTAGCGGAGCAGATGCGGCTTAACCTGGACAAGCTGGCAGGCATCAACAAGGCCTGCAGGCTGGAGCTGACGCTGCTGCTGTGGGGGCAGGCGGGTCAGGAGTCTCCTGCTGAGGCCATGGCTATTGTTGTCAAGGTAAGATAGTACTTCTCGTGTGGAAATTATTATTACCGCTGCTGTGGGGGCAGGCAGGCTGGGAGTCACCCGTGGAGGCCATGGCTATTGTTGGTAAGGTAAGAGAGTACTTTTGATGTGGGAATGATATCATATGGGAGGCACCTTTGGAGTACGCCCCCCTCTTTCATACAAGTTGGACAGTGGTGTTGGCTATTGTGTCGCCGGTAATCACGCGCATCGGCCATGGCTGTTGTTGTGAGTTAAGTGAGTACTTTTTTATGTGGACATGATAACATGTGAGAGCAACTTTGTTGACTATCGTAGCCCCGCATGGATATCATACAACATTGACAGTAGAGTATGCCACCTTGTTGCCAGGAGTACCCGCGGAGGCCATGACTAGTTTGTCATGCATGTGGTGTTACTATCGCCCATTGCACTACCTCGGCAGTCACCAGGCAGCACCTGCGCCTGGCACCTGCCAATATACTGGCTCGTACATCACCCACACATGTGAGACAGCTGATTTTTTTTATTTCTTTTTTAGCAGGTTACCAAGCTACCTCCACCCCCCCACACACACACTTTGCGGTTGGTGCTGTGCTCCGTGTTTGTCATCGTGTGTGTGACAGTGTGAGGGCCATCACATGGTGGCACTTTTTTTTGTGACGGTGTCTGCTTTCAAGTGTGCCACTCCGAGGGCATCCATTCCATCTTTTTAGTGACCTGCGTGCGCCCTCACCCCACTTTGCGGTTGGCGCTGCGGGCTGTGCAGAACATGCGGGCGCGGGTGGAGTGTGTAGAGGGGATGCAGGAGGCTCTGCTGCTGCTGCAGGCGGATGGGGAGCACCTGGCCGTCGCTGCACACCTGCACCCGCAGCTGCAGGGCATCAGGACTGTGGCTGGGAAGGCAAGTGTGCGCTGCTGCTAGCCTGAGCTACTCCTGTTGCTGCTGCCATCATGCTGCTGAGCATGGCCGCTGCTGTTCCCTGTTGCTGCTGCTGAGCGCTGCCGCCGCCGCCGCCCGCGCTGCGGGTGAGCACTGCCGCCGCTGCTGCTGCTGCTGCTGCTGAGCACCGCCGCCCCTGCCGCTGCAGATCTTGGGCAGCACACGTGACGTCATGTCTCTTCGCACGCTGCTGACAGGGCGCGGCGTGCCCCAGTACGACGCCGTGCTGTCGCCGCTGCTCAAGGATGCCATGGCAGCGGTGGCGGCGCTGCTGGCAGCATACCAGGCAGTGCGCCTGCAGCTGCTCAGCAGCCATGCTGTCGCTGATGGTGAGCTATACTAGTTGTGTTGTGCTGTCCGCCTGCTGAGCATGTGTGCAGCCGTGTCCTATGGGTGCCTGCCGGGCAGTGCAGCAGTGCTCAGCGGCAGCTAGCTTGCTCAGCAGTAGTCTAGTGCCGAAGTAGCTGCTTGGGCCAATTACTTCGAAGTATGTTTGTTGGGCCCAAACAACGGGCGGCGTACATTCCTTTGGGAGACGCTTTAATACCTACCAACTGAGTGTGCCCTAGCATGTGGTACAGCTGACAACGGAAAACATTTTTTTGTACAATTAGGGGGTTTGCCATTCCTCTGGAGTCACCAACGAACCACCAAAAGTAACTGACCCGAGTAAGTACTTGCGCACTACAGATGATAGTTGCATTGTGCTGTTTGGCTGCTGAGCATGTCTGCAGCGCTGCCAACAGGGCCTGCGGGGGAATGCTCAGCACTGCACAGCACTAAAAGAGGCAGTGCTCAGCAGCAGCAGCAACACATGCAATAAGTAGTGCTTGGCACCAGCAGTGACCCACACTGCAGCATTGCACCAGTTGCGCCGCGTGCCTGCCTTTCCGCTGTAAATAATGCCACACGCAGACACATGCAACATCCCATGTGCTGAAATGCCAAACTCAGCCCATCTTCTGTGCCTGAATATGCGGCCAGGTGGTGCGGCATTATCACCGGCGAAAAGCCCGCCAACTCCCCGCGGTGCGGCCGCCGCCCTGCTGCTGGGGCAAGATGCAGCCAGCACACCGGGCTCGACACCGCCCTGGCAGCTTCCCCAGCTGCCCCCCAGCGAGGCGCATGCCCAGGAGGTGAGTAGCGCCTGTGCCGTCTAGGTGCTGATGTACTTCAACAGTTTTTACCGCTGGGCACGTGGCTATGGTTGGACACCCACCATGGGAGGGGGGCTTAATGCTTTGGGTGGCGCACAATAAAACAGTTTATTGTGGCTGAGAGGCCAAAATGATGGGGCGGGGGGGGTAAGGACCGAACTCATGGCTCCCTGTGTGGCACAGCACCTGCTGGGCCACGAAGCAGATAGAGATGAATAGACACACACCACATGATCATCATTGAGGCAGGAGGCTCAGCTCCTATGGGTGGCCGCGTCATCACCGCATGCGCAGAAAGGCGTCACAAGCGTCTGAGCTGCCCCGCTCATGTCGAAGAGATGCAGCACCTATAGGCGCCCAACTCCTCATCACATCACCACTAACTTTGCACCGCAGGAGTGCTAGTGCTGCCACAAGCGCAGGAGCTGCGCCGCTCATGTCGCGCCTCAGCGCAGCAGCGGCGGTGTTCCCCGCCTCGGACTCCCCTGATGTTGACCAGCCAATGCGTTTGCCAACACCACCACCGCCACTGCCAACAGACGCCCGACACTCTCCTGCGCCTGTCTTTTTTCCCCAGTGCCGGCATTGACGGGAGCTGCACCCAACCACCTCCTACGCCCTTCGCCCTGAACCACAGTGCTTATGCCTACTTCAAGAAGTATACTTCAAGATGTACTTTTGGCAGTATATAATTATATATACAGTGTAACTGTACATACACTGCTGCTGCTCGCTCTCCCTCCGTCGACTGGCCCACACCTCCGCCGCAGACCCGCACCACGGCGGCGCGCACCCTCAACGACTCGCTGGCGCGCGGCGCCTACATGTTTTCCCTCGTAACTCTCGCCACCCTGCTGGTGCGCCTGGGGGAGGTCGCATCAGCCCTGCAGACCGGCCATGGCCGCTCCCGCCCCGCACGCTTCTGCCACGCCGCCACCACAGCCGTTCGGTGGTCGTGGGCGGCCGTCACCCCTGTGCCTGCCCTCATCTCCATGTACCAGTCAGCCGCGCAGCTGTGTGTGTGCCACGGCTGCGGCAGCAGAGCCGAAAGAGGTGACCGCCGAGGCGGTGGCGGCTTCGGTCGCCACGCCAGCAACGGCGTGTTTGGCTGGGGGGATGGGGGAGAGGGGGTGGTGGCAAGGGTCAGAGGGGGGGTGGCGGCGTTTATGAGGCGGCGTCACCGCGATCTTGTTCATCCACTCAAGGTGGCGGCGATATTGACGGCGTGCGCAGCGTTTGTGCTGATTCCCCCGCTGGCAGGTCAGTTGGCGGCGGGCTCGCATGATAGTGGCACATCACGCCATGGCTGCAGTCAGCGGCTGTTGCCACGCAGCGGCCACTTGACGCCTGTGTTGCGTCGTTCATCGCATTCCACGCCTGCGTACCCTGGGTCCTGTCACGCCCGAAGATGCACATAGGTAGGCCTGCATCTGAAGTGCTAGACAGCTTAGGGCGCACCGGAGCCTGTCCTGGCACACTGGAACAAGCAACCAGCCCCACCCCTCAAGTAGCTGATGCGTAAGCACTGCCTGACAATGATTCGGCACTCATAAGTAACCATCTGGCTTGCTGTCGTGTGTTGCTGTGCGCGGCCGTGCAGCGGCGTTTCCTGTGGGCACGTGGGTGGGCATCACAGCGGGTTTCGTCATTTCGTCCGACAGCTCCAGCGCCGCCGTCACCATAAACTTGCGTCTCATAGGCAGCGTCATTGGGGCCATGTATGCGTATCTGCTCACACAGGCTGTGTCGGTTACGGTGAGAGGCTCGCGTGCTCGCGTTCAGCCTTGTTGTCAGTGTTGTGAAACTGCATGGTTCGACTCGTGTGCTATTATAGGTTCTCTTGTGCTGCATTGTTGATGTACTTCAGGCATATATATACTACGTAGTACTTCTGAATGTCCGCAATATCTGCCACCTACTGCAGTGGTACAGTAGCTCCAGCTTGTCCTCACTATCAAACATGTGTAGGAGTCATATGCGTAGGCACGCACATAGTGAGGGATCAGCATGCGCTCGTGTTTGTGCGAGCCTTTACGGGCTTTACCCGTGAGTGGTGGCATCTCACTCATGTATGCCAGCTGCCGCATGCTGCAGCAGTTGTCAACACACTCAGAGCACATAGATACGTAACAGAAGCACGTGTGCATGCTTACAATCACTCCGCCATGCACCTGTTAACTTTCACAACCAGTGTGGCTTACCCTGGTTCCGAGATGACCCGACAACCCACCTGTCACTGCCTTAAAACCCAGGTGCTGCTCACGCGTGCCGTGTTGCGTCCACTTGTATGCGCTGCAGACCGACAGTACGGAAGAGGTCAGGCGGCGAGCAGCCATAGGCCTCGCCCCCTGGGCTGCCTTCTGCGGCTTCTTTCGGCACTCCAAGAGCCACGGCTATGCTGCCGTGGTGTCCGCTTTCACAGCCGTCGTGGTTGTTGTAGGCTCCTTCAGCACGGACTCGCGGGGATCCGTCACGCCGTTTGTGCGCATACAGGCAAGTTCAAGTTGCTCTTCCTAACTTCAAATCCTATTGCCTTTATTATTGTTTAGCTCCACGGCCGCTGTGGGCAACTTCAGCGCACCCTTGTGAGACTCCGTCACGCCCTTTGCGCGCCTACTGGCAAGTTGAGCTTTGTGTTTACAACTTCAACTGTGCATCAAGCATGTCAAACTTGTTCAAGTTTGTGGTCTATGTATACATACACAGGCAGGGGAGGGGGGGCACATGTGGTGACGATCAAGTTTTAAGTGAAGCGACGCGTAGAGTCAGTGTCCCGAGCACCGCAGGCTTGGGTCGCCAGCTTGTTTAGCGAGCGTAGGTGCCGCTGCTGCACACCACCTTAGGCACCCTGGTGGCTCTGCCTGTTAAACACATGTGGGCGCCGCCACAGCCTCATGTTTCACGCTTTGCAGTCTCAGCAAGGTATTGGTGCCAGGCATCTCCGCCTACCCTGCTGCAAACTGATGAAACTGTGTCAGAGCCCCACTGTAACACCTCACGGGGTGTGGTTGCCGCTCACGACCCAAGGTGTTCTGCACGGCTGCTTCGCCGCTTAGGCCACAGAACTGTTCACAATTTCTGACGGGGTCTCGTAGCGAAGCTGCCACACATAATGTAGGTTGTCTGCATGGATGCTTAGGGTAAAACCGGTCACATCATACGTTGCCGGATTGGTCATTCACTGCGGTTGCGACCGCTGCTGGCCCCTCCCCCCTCCTCCCAGAACACCATCATGGGCCTGGTGATTTATATGTTTGTGGACAATGTTTTCATGCCCGTACGAGCCAAGACCCTGCTCAACGCGGAGTTGTCCAAGGCCCTGTGCCTCATGCGCGCGGCCATCGACCGCCTCAGCGCCACGCTGCCCGCCGACTCAACTTTAACTTTAACTTCAACTATCCCCCAGCAGCAGCAGCAGCCAACTTCAACTCCAACCTCAGCTGTCGCCCAGCAGCAGCAGCAGCAGCAGCCAGGGGTGCAGGCAGGGCCATGGCGGGTGCACCAGCGGTCCCCGTCCCTGGTCACTGGTGTGGCGCAAGAGCAGCAGGCGCTAGCTACTGCCGGGATCGGCGCCAGCGCCAGCAGTGCCAAGGTGCCGCTGACCCACCTCAGCAGTGGTGACACCGTCCACGCTGCCGCCGCCGTTGCTGCTTGTGGCATCACTCGGACGGCTGCTAGCCCCGCGACTGCTGCTCGTGCGAGCAGCCCGCACAATGCGTCAAAAGCTAGGGAAGAAGGTGTGCTGGCGGAAATGGCACTTGAAGTAAGGGCCGCAGAAGTTAAAGTAGTTGATTCCCTTGGCGCGGTCGCCCACAGCACTGCGGGCACGAGCTATGGGTTCAGCAACACCAGTGACGGCGCGGCGGCAGTCGCGGAGGGCATCACACGCCGCGTGCGTACTGCGAGCGCGGTCTATGAGGGCCAGCTCAGCATGGGTGCAACTTCTGGTGGTGATGAATGCCGACGCAGCAGCAGGAACGCCAGCGGCAGAGGCAGCTGCAGCAGTGGCACCGGCGCTGCTGGTGGTGAAGCGGGGGCTAGTGGCGTGGTGCTGCCGCCAGCGGAGCTGCGGCATCTGGGGGGCGTGCGGAAGTCGCTTGCTGAGCAGTCTCGGGTGAGTGACACTCATCTTGATGGGTGCTCAGCAGAAGAGGTCAGTTGCTCAGCAGAATAAGTTGCTTGCTGAGCAGTCCTTGGTGGGTGACGTCTCTCTTGACCGGTGCTCAGCAGAAGTAGTCACTCGTTGAGCATCGCGGGTGAGTGATGCTCCTCTTGAGAGGTGCTCACCAGAAGTAATCACTTGTTGAGCAGTCCCGGGTGGGTGACCCTCCTCTTCAGAGGTGCTGAGCAGAAGAAGGCATTTGGTGAGCATCCCAGGTGCGTGACGTTCGTCTTGCAGGAGTGTGCTCAGCAGAAGAAGCTGCTTGCTCAGCAGTCCTTAGTGGTTGACGCTAGCCTTCGAAGGTGCTCAGCAGAAGGAGCCTGCCAGTGCCGCCCGCCCACAGTGCTGCTGCACCACTGTGTACAGATCTGTGTGCGCCCACAAAGCAACAGCAAAGGCAGCTACCACAGGCGGCTGATTCCTCATGGGGTCTGGTGCAATTTGGCACGTGCACCAGGCCGGGGTTGTGCATTGTGCCTTCGTTGGGTGCTGCACACCTGCATGTGGCTTGCTCAGGCTGCCGTGCATGGCTCAGTTGATGGCACGACTGCCATTTGCAGTTGTTCAGTCTTGCACCTCTGAAGGCGTGTGTTCCAGGCACCTTTCAGGCACCCGTTTTTGAGGTGTTGAATAGGTGCCTGAAAGGTGCCTGAACAACAGGTGCATACGTGAGCTTCGTTTTCACTTGCCCGCGAAGTTCCTGGAAAGCCGCGCAAGTCACTGAACCTCAGTATGCATCAAACCGGGCATGCTGCTAAGCCCAGCTCATTTACTACTACAACAGCACAGAGTGTAGCTTCGGTGATACCTATGGTGTGCTTAGACACTCTGAGGGCCGGCTGCTCGACCTGCCTAACAAACAGCCCACCGCTTGCACGTTGCACCCCTCGACCCTTCCAGCTGATTCACCTGTCCACCCTGGAGCCTACCCTCTGGCACCACCCCTTCCACGCGCCCAGCTACGAGGCGGTGCTGGCAGCGGAGAAGGAGGTGCTGGCGGCGCTGGTGCAGCTCAAAGTGAGTGCCGGAACTGCTTGGTGTGGTGCAACTGAGGGCTTGTCGGGGTTCGGCACTGGCGCAGCTCAAAGTGAGTATCGTAACTGCTCGTTGTGGTGCGACTGAGGGATTGTGTCGGGCCCGAAACAGTGTCCATGAAGTCTAGGCGGCCAAGTCCAGCTAATACCGCGGCGGCGGCCGGAAGTGAGGCCGAGGCTTGGTGAGTTGTTGTACTAGAAGTATGCACGTCACGAGAAGCAAGTAGCCGCCGCTCATGCTGCGGCTATGCTTGCCGGTCAGTACCCTTTCAACGGCGTTCCGGATGTTTCCCTGCGGCTACACTTGCCCCGGTCAGGACCCGTGAGTGTTACGGATGTTGCCCTGCGGCTTCCTTCCCCGATCAGTACCTTGAGCGTCATGGATGCTTTGAAAAGCACCACCAATCAGCTGCCCGTGCACAGCGCGTGGTGGTTATATGGCTGTTTGATGGAGGAGATGACATATTTGAAACTGTCACCGGATGAGCCTGTGGTGCGCTTCGGTGCCGGTGCTAGCGACAAAAGCACCAGTGCTAATTGTGCTTTGTCACAGTGTTGATTAACAAGACTGATGGGGGTCAATGCATTGTGTGTTTGAGGGAACCCCGAAGTTGTTGGCCATTGATCGTCATCTACCAACACACGTCTAGACTGTCCCAGGACAGCCGCTGGCTGCAGCTTCTGGTTGCCACCATCCAGCCATGGCGCATTCAGGCAGGTGCTGACGCAATTGCATGCGCATGCTCGTTTGGACTTGCTGGTACACATCAGCACCAGCTTTGCCGTGTCCTGACCCTGTTCCGCCTCAATTGCGCCTGCGGTGCCGCTGCTGCAGCGCTCCAGCCACAGTTTCTCCGCCATTTGCACTGGGCCCACATGGGAAGAGGAGGTGAGGCTCACGCTCAACAGCACATGGTTGTATTCTGACACGTCCTGATTCGGAGCTAATGACGTGGATGCACTGTACCACTATGCAAAAGCTCAGCTGACAACCAGCGGGGAGCAACCCTGGTTGCAAGTGGAACTCACATGTGCTATTACCACAGTGTACAAAAGGCTTTGGGTGTGCTTGCGAGCGTGTGTTCCCAACTCGGCTGCTCAAATACTCTGCTGTATGCGACATGGCCCAGTCAGCAGTTCCTCCCCAGCAATCTTGGTACTGCACATCTTCCCGTGCCTATGCCATGTGGTCTGCACCTCAGTGGTAGAAGCAGTACTACTTCAAGTAGACTGTGACCAAGTATGAAGTACCTCGTCAAGTCATTCAAAAGTGCATTGGTGACGGCATTGCAGGTGACATCGGTGACGGCATTGCAGGTGTCATGTAGTGCATGGAAAACGCAGTCATGTCGGCACACTAGAGGTCGAGCGCGCCTGCGTACACATACGGTAGTTATGACATGAGCCCGCACATGCACACCAGCCGCCAGGTGGAAGCTCAGACTGCAGTGCTACACTGCTGCGCTCCTTTGAAACGCTCCTGTAGTATGGTAAGAGACACAGCCTGGGGCAGCCACTGCCTGACGAGGGGGTGTCTGGCTGTCCCCACTTGCTCAGCGAAAAACGTTCTGGTGCAATTGTCTTACTGCCACTGTAACTGCCTGTGCTAATGGCGTCTTCTCATCTGCAGGCAAAGAGTGTGTCGGGCGTTGTGGCGCACTCGCGCCGGCTGCTGGAACTGACGGGGAAAGTTCTCGAGGATGCAGAAGGACTGTTCCGTGGAAGAACCCTCCAAAGCAGCTCCACCAAGTCGCGGTCGCTGCAGGTGCACCACGTGGTGCAGGTGCAGAGAGAGGTGGGGCACCTCCGCACCGCCATCTACTGCGAAATGGTGGTGAGTCGCCACACCTTTTTAGCTGCTGCCGAGCACCATTGTTTCACTGGCATGTCACGGCTGTGCAGTTCGCTGCATTGATGCCGCCTGTGCCGCAGTTGGCTGTCCTCGGTGCTGCACTGATGTGAATGCGCAAGCGTGCGTGTGGCGTCAGCACACGGCCTCGGGCAAGTGCACTCAGTGACCAGCTATAGCACTTGTGCGTCATTCAGTGCACCCACGGTGTGGTGTGCTGTGCAACCTTGTTTGGCGCGGATGGCGAAGATGTGTGTGTGGGAGGGGGGAGTTATGTCACAGCATTGCGCATGTGCTGCACTGGCATGTCAACATGTGTGTGCCGACTCAGCGCCTGATCGAGAGTGAGTGTGCCATGGCATGTGCACCTGCTGCCCGGGCACTGTGATGCCTCGTTGCACCACATGCCTGTGCTTCAGCCGCTACTTGTTGTCCCAGCCTGTGTGCGCGCAGCAGCACTGCCTCCGTTGCTCACAACCTTGAGATGTGACCACTGCTGCAGGCGCAAAAACTGCTCAGCCAGTGGCTGATTTCCCTTTGCGCCACATGCGTGCCCCAGCCAACATTTGCTGCTTTTTGGCTGCACACCACCTCTGCCACGCTTCCTCGTGCAGAACCATGCAGCGGGCCAGCGAGCTGGCGCCGCCAACGCCAGCATGCCCTTTGCCCTCCGCTTCAACACCACCATATTCTCGGTGATGCGGCTGCAGCGGTGGCTGGTGCAGCTGGGGCACGCGGTGACCGCGCTGCTCGAGCGGGAGCGACAGATTTTCTACTACACGTGAAGCGCTGAGCACTGCTGCCGCTTACTAACGGCATGGCTGCAGTCACTGTGACGCGTCGGCATGCTGCCCAGGGCCGCCGGCAGGTTGCTGACACACATACCACGTGCCAGCGCCAGGGACGTATTACTTGAGACTGTCACACGTGGGACAGGTGCTGGGCGAACACTCGATCGCACTGACACAAAAGCAGCGTCGAACGTGCTGCATTGTTGATAGTGAGGACGCGCTGCCTGTACGGCGGTCTGTGCGCCTCAAGTGATCCATATGTCGCGCCATCACAGCGTCGTAGCACTGGTGCTGTGCTGACTTACAGCGCACCAGGTTCAAACGTAGCTAGACATACCGACACACAGGTGCTGTGCACTTCGATTTCCTGCCGGGGAAGCACGTGAGTAGCTTTCTTGGCTACATGATATGGTACACGCCGCAAGTGGACATGTCAGTGCACTGCTCTCCCTTTTGTCAATACTTCAACACAGTCTTCTCCACCAGCCTGGTTCGATCGCAAGTGCTGTCAGTGCGTGCACATTTGCTGCCGGATGCAATCGGCAACCCCGTTTTTGTGTGTGAAGTAACTTCATGACCCCAGGTGGTCTGCATGCTTGGCATTGCCTGGCCAGCTTTGGTGATGCAATGCCTTGCTCAGGGCAGGAGCTGAGAAGGAAGAAACCTGATGCCTGCAGGGAGCTGGCCTCAGGCTGAAAGGCATCCTGGGGGCCAGGCCTGCTCCTGGACGGGCTTCATGCACACAGCAGGCGCGGGGTCTCCTCCAGACAAACACACCCAGGCAAACCCAGGCATCAGGAAAGGTGCAAGAACAGACCTGGGCTCGATCAGGGCTCAGCTGTAGGCTTCCATTTCCATCAGCACAGGGTGGGAGGGTGAAGGCTGCAGCACAGCTGCTGCAGCCTGGGTATTTGCAGTAGGATGCGCCGCACTGTGGTAACGATCACAGAACGCGCTGGCCTGTGACTGCTGTAAGTTCATGACATGGGTTGCAAGTTCCAACCCAATTGATGTGTGACCACATGTGTGCATGCAGTTTCCAGAATGCCCTCTGGCACAGGTCTGGCGATTCACACAAACCTGGCATGTTCATACCCCTGAAGGGCAGCTCACGAACATCTCAGTTCACGCTCATGTGTACACTTGCCAGCTCCCCTAGCACACCCGGCACATGGTGCTGTGTGTTGCTAAGGCTATTGCTCTTGCTCGCGGGCTATGCCCCTACTGCCGCTGCCTGACGCCCGCAGCAGTGAGGGCGTGCCAGTCCGCAGACAGCACTGCTCTCCTGCACAACACTTCACTACGCTGCACGCATACATGTGCTGAGCACGTACCCCCCCCCCCCGATTTATGTCAAATGACCCACACGAAGTATGGTGATTAATTATGAGTAAGATGAGTACAATTCACGTGAATTCACGGGCAGTATGGGCACATTTTGCTGAGCATAACAACTCGAGTACGGTGAGCAAATGAGTACTGTGAGTAAGATGAGTACGGCGAGCAAGATGAGTACGGCAAGCAAGATGAGTACGGTGCGGCTCTGCTGTTCGACTGCGACGGCCGGGAGCACTCGCAGACGGAGATTGCCCAGCAGCTGGCACGTGTGCGCAG
>JAULBY010044710.1:0-12799 GCA_032358315.1 Ophiocytium majus
ACACCTTCGATAACCATGGCAGTTACTTGCTTGCCAGACTGCTGTCACCGTGCCCAGCGGCGCCTGTCATCGTGCCCCAGCGGCGCCTGTCATCATGCCCAGTGGCGCGTTTGTGGCGGTTGGAAATCTTTGTTGACAGTCCAGTGCAAACGGGCTCCGCATGGCACAGCTGCTGCAGCCCCTCTGGGCGTGTTGCCCTAACGCCTACTTTGAGCCTGTGCTTATTCGTACTGGGGGCGTTGTGTACCTGGTTCGTTGGGAGCGCGGCCGGGGGCGGGTCTTGTGTGTTGGCATGCGCTGCCATATTAGGTGGCCGTTGGTTAGCGTGCGGGCGCCTCCGCTCCTCCTGCTGCTGCTACCGCTGCGGCAACGCAATGGCACGTTCGTAGCAGCAGCGGCGCACTGGCACCGCTCCTGCTGCTTGCTGTGCTGGCTGTGCGCTGCGGGTCGGCCCGGCGGCACGCTGTGCAGGCTGCAGAGTGTAACCTCGACGATTCGTCGTGCTCTTTCTCTCTCTCCCCTCTAGGGCCCTCGAGGGCCCTCGGGCCCCGGCCCGGGGGCGGTGTACGTATATATATACACATGTACACATATATATATATATATATGTGTGTGTGTGTGCATACATGTTCACGTGTTCGTGTTCATGAATTCACGACAGTTGGGCTCAGGATTCAAGACCCCATGGCTGGATCGATCGAGCACACAGCAGGCGCCGGCTTGGAAACCACAGGAGAGCGGGGGCTGCAGGCACCGCGGCAGGAGCGGCTGACGGCTTGCAGGGGGCCCGGACACACTAGGAACCCGTCGGCAGCGCCGACTGCGGTGGCGGTGCAGCGTCAGGAGCCCCAGCACCATGACTGGGACCAGCCCAGCAGACGTGCTTTGCACAGGTGACTACTGCAATGCAGGTTGGCCTGAAATCCTCACCCACATGAGCCCCTTTGGGTGGGCTTACATGGGCATAGCCTTCGCGCTAGGCTTCAGCATCGTGGGAGCCGCCTGGGGCATCTTCGTCACCGGCAGCAGCATCATGGGCGCCGCCATCAAGGCCCCCCGCATCCGCAGCAAGAATCTCGTCTCCGTCATCTTCTGCGAGGCCACCGCCATCTACGGCGTCATCATGGCGATCATCCTGCTCAACAAGATCAGCGACCCCCCCGCGCCCGCGGACGTGGCCACCTACGAGTGGACGACAGCCTACTTCTCCGGCTACGCCCTATTCACAGCGGGCCTGGGTGTGGGCCTCACGAACCTCTCCTCGGGGGTCAGCGTGGGCATTGCGGGCAGCAGCTGCGCCCTCGCGGACGCCCAGAACGGAAGTCTCTTCGTAAAGATCCTCATCGTGGAAATTTTCGCGAGTGCCCTGGGAATTTTCGGCATCATCGTGGGCATCATCCAGTCCAACTCCGCCGCCTTCCCCGCCTGAAGGCTAACCCCGCCTCGGGCGCGTGCAGCGCGCGGCTGCGCACCGGCGGCGGCGGCGGCGGCGGCTGCCGCACATTCTCACTGGCTTAACAGGTGGCGGGCGCAGCGGCGGCGGTGATGGGTGCACGGTGGCGCTGGTGGCGCAGCAGCGGCGGGCGCGGCTGGTACCCTTGGCGGTTACACTTTGGTGCTCAGCGCTGGCGGCTGCCGCGGGGTGGCCGGCAGCAGGAGTCGCCGCCGCTGCGGCGGCGGTGGTGAAGGAGCGGGCGCTGCTGGGGTTGGCGGCGCCAGGCGCAGCAGCAGCAGCAGTGCTCAGCAACAGCGGCAGCAGCAGCGGTGCTCAGCAGCAGCAGTGGTGCTCAGCAGCAGCAGTGGTGCTCAGCAGCAGCTGAAAGGCGCAGCAGTACGCGTCAGCGCCTGCAACACGCGATGGAAGGCGCACCGCGCTTGGTACCGAGAGTCGTTAGTGGCAGGTTTTTGAGCGGCGCCGCGGGCACTTCTGGCGGCGCCCAGAGCGTGCGCGCCGCCGCATCGCCTCACGCGCGCCCCTTTTTTCAGAGCACCAGCGGCGCCCACACCAATGTAAACAGACACCTCAAAACGTGTTTGTTGGTTCGACAGAGTTGTGCTTGTTACGGTTGGGGGGCGGGCGGGCGCGGTGCTGTGTGTGTGCAGGTGCACAGGCTTGTGGCCATCAACTCTTATCTGTTGGCATAATTGCATCAGCATGAGTGTGCGGTGAGTGCTGAGCAAAGTGGTAAGGATGGCGGCTGCCAGCATGTACACTGTACCTGACTAGAAAGGAGCCACTGTGGCAGGTAAGACGCTGCAACACAGCTTGTGTGAAGGCAGTAGAGGGTGGCGTGTGCCTGCATGCAAGTGCCCACGCAACAGCAATTGGCACACACTTCAGACATGTAACTGGTGAGGCACACACATTGCCATTTGTGTCATGGGATTGTCCTGTTACAGTAGGTCGTTTGTACATGATGTGTACATGGCAGGGGGGACACGTTTGCCTGCCTTAGGCGGCCAGGCATTGCACATGACTTGCTGGGCACTGCAGTGCTCCTGCTGCTGAGCAGTGCAACCCTTGTGGAGTGGAGCGATGCAGCTTCTGCACTGCCGCTGCTGCTGAGCACAGGACATCCTGTGCTGCATGCTGAGCACCGCATCTTGCGCTGCTGAGCAGCACGTCCAGCTGCTGCTGAGCACTGCACCTCTGCTGCTGCTGAGCACTGCAACCGCTGCTGCTGCGGCTGCTGCCGAGCACTGCACCTCTGCTGCTGCTGAGCACCGTAACCACTGGTGCTGTTGAGCACCGCACCTGCTGAGCAGGCCTGCCGCGGCACAGGTAGGCTGGGCTTGCTGGTGCTGAGCATGACAGCAGCTGTGCTCAGCAGTAGCAGCGCCGGCCACCAATGCTGGAGCGCATTGTAGCACTGCATCAGCACTACCACCATGGCAGTGCAGGGCAAGGTCCCAGCCTGTGCTGCTGGTGCCCCTGCTGCTGCAAAAACAGCAATTGCGTAGCTGAGCGGGAGCCGCAGCACTGCTGCCGCAGCAGCGCTTCAGTGCTCAGCACAGTACCATGTCTGGTAGACACCGCAGCCGCTGCCCCTGCGCACCAAGCCTTTGACCTTGCCTGCCAAGCGCCGTGTGTGCGCACACGCCTTTTGCGCACAGCTCATTCAGCAGCACAGCGCGGCGTTTGCACAGCGCCCCACACCTTTTCAAGCCAATTGCTACCCTCCGCGCCAACCCCAGCGCACACACACGCGCCACACACGCGCCACAGCCGCGCCTGACGGTTGCGCCAACGCGTGAGGTAGGGACTCCAGACGGCGGTACACCCTACGGCGGGCCGGCCTGCCCACTCGGACGCGCCGCACGCCTCTCGACCCGCCTCCGGTTGTGGTGGCCGCTCCGGTGGCGCCCCCCCGCGTGCCAACAGCACAGCTGGCC
Organism: Ophiocytium majus; assembly: GCA_032358315.1. Taxonomy (NCBI): domain Eukaryota; class Xanthophyceae; order Mischococcales; family Ophiocytiaceae; genus Ophiocytium; species Ophiocytium majus. The sequence continues at coordinate 3,394 of JAULBY010044710.1, forward strand.
GGCACAAGAGCACCCCTGCTGCTGCCGCGGTTCCACTGACCAGTTTCCGGCTGGCACTGCAGGATCAGAGCCCCCCCGCCCCCGACCACCCCCCCCCCGCCATAAGACCCCCCCCCACCCCTTGCTGGCGCCGCTTAGGGGGGTGGTGGGGTGCTCAGCGGAAGGGGGTGCAGGGGTGCCGGCTGGGGGGGTGCCGTTGAAGGGGCGTCGTTGGATGACGGGGGCGGGGAAGGGGGAGGGGTGGTCGCCGCTGGCGCTGCCGGTCTCCTCGTCGTCTGCGGTGTGACGGCTGCACAGGGCCGTGTGGGCGGAGCAGTGGCAGAGGGGGGGGGAGAGGCGGTGGGTGAGTGGCGGCGGGTTGGCCTGGGCTTGCACGTGCTGCGCTGTGGGTGAGTTTTCTGGTGTGCATGTGCGGTGTCCGTGCACTTTTACTGAACTCCGCTTGAGGAGCGGAAAGCGTTGTACTCTTATTAAACTCCGCTTAGGGCGCGGAAAGCCCTTTGCACACAGTGCGTGTGACCAGAAAATCAGACAGGTAGCGAAAAAGCCTTGTACACAGGGTGTGCGGCTGACGCAGCCTGTCGAACAAGTACACGTCTTACCATACCAGACTACACAAGGGGATTGAAACTACTTCACACTCAATCACGACTGCAGTCTTTGTATGAATACATGGCGCCGGCTTCAAGTACTTGAAGTAGGTCTCGCATGCTCCAGTGCTGAGCAGCTTGAGCCCACTCTACCATTGCTGCCAGGAAGGTGGTCCACGGGCGGCACATGGGCAATTCACTGGCGCGCTAGCACAAGGTGCATACTTCAAGTACTTGAAGTAGGTCTCAGCCTTGGGTGCTGAGCAGCTTTTGCCCGCTGCACCTGCGTCATTGTTCCCACACATATGTGAAGCGCTGCCCTTGTGGCATGTGTGTACATGAAGGGCGTGAGCACAAAGGTGCACACTTCAACTACTTGAAGTTGCACTTGCCACCTTGCCCTGTCTGTTGCTGAGCAGATCGCACGCGCTGCACCTGCGTCACCGTTCCCATGCATCTGTGATGCGGCTGTGGCACACAGCCACAAGCGCAAATGTCATACTTCAAGTAATACTTAAGCACTTCAACTACTTGAAGTTACACTCACCCGGTCTGGTGCTGAGCAGCCTGTTCGCGCTCCACCTGCGTCATGGTCCCCAGGAACGTGCTCCACTTTCGGTACGTGTACATGAAGTACACGAGCCCCGATGCCAGCGCGATGGCCGCCACAAGCGTGGACGACAGCACGTACGAGTTGTTGTCGTAGAACTGGATCCACCCCACCTGCGCAGAGGGGCGTGCAGGCGCAACAGATGGCCGGAAATTTCCAGCAGGCGCAACAGATGGCCGGAAATTTCCGACAGGTATAGGGATGGGTCAGGGTGTACAGCGTATACGTTTCAGGCGGCGTACAATATACCACGTAGTACTTCTTGACGTACAGGCGTGTTTCTACGTAGACGGCAGCACGTAGGAGGGGTTGTCGAAGAACTGGATCCACCCCACCTGCACACAGGCGGCGTACGGCAAGAAACATCCTGAAAATTCTGACAGGTGAAGTGATGATGGGTGAGGGCGTACAGCGTATTTCAGGCGGCGTACACAATATGGCGTATTTCTGCGCCCCAAAAAACGATATATGGCGTACATGCTATATTTATTCATAAATACTACTGTAGTATATACATATAAATAAGCTTTTAAATATGTATACTGCATGTTGAAGTGCAATTGATGGTGAGGCGGCATGGGCGGATGCAGCATGCGGCACACTGGTGGCAAATGAATTCATGGCCTGGTTCACATGAACAAACATGCATGATTGCCACTGTGACCATCATGAGGCTGCTCACCAATGCCAGCACCATAAGGAACAGCGCGATGCCTGTGACAGTTTAGCAGCAGCGGCAGCAGTGTCGACAGCAGCAGCCAGCAGCAGCAGCCCAGCAGCAGCAGCAGCGCCAGCATGAGCATGCAGCAGTGCGATGTCACACACAGTGCCAGGCTTGAGTGCAGGCTGTGGTGTGTCAAAGCATATGGAGCACCAAAAGGCACCTCCCACACACCAAGTGCGCGCAACGGCATGCTGCATGTCGCAACATGTTGTGCATGGCATGCGAAACCACGACAGCACCGCTCGCTCATGCCTACTTGGTCCTTCATGTTGTCCTCCAGTCAGCAGAACGCGCAACCGTGTGTGCCACACTATGACGCGGGCAGGAGACAGCGGGCCATGTGGGCAGGCTTGGGGCTTTCCGCGCCCCAAGCAAGAATACTGTGGCAAAAGCACTTCGAAACATGCCCCTCATGTCTCTGCCATTGCTACCAGAACTTCAACCATTTGCTCAAACTTCAAGTTTTTCAACATCCACATGAACTTGCACAAGTAGCTGCACATGACCGATGGCTATGGCCATGGAGAGCAAAAAGGGTCTATTCATGCTTAGGCCGTGAAACAAAGCGAAGCCTGAAGGCTGCTTGCATGCACCGCAAAGCCTCGTGGCGCACTCACTCAGGCTGAATCACCGGTACTTCAACATTTGCTCAAACTTGAACTTTGCAGCAACTTCGATTTTTACCCTCGGCGATGGCCAGAGGGAGCAAAAAGGGCATTAAGTGCTCAGGAGGCCGTGAAACAACGCAAGGCCTGAAAGCTGCATTCGTGCACCGCAAAGCTCGTGGCGCACTCACTAAGGTTGAAGCACCAGACTGCCAGCTTTTATGTGCTACCCGTACATGTACTTTGAAGTACTTTGAAGTATGTGATTATACAGTTGCTCTCTATATATACCGGTACTTTAAATGGCACTTCATATTATTATAAATGATAGTTTATTCATAATCATGCAAGTGCACCGGCAAAGCCTCGTGGCACACTCACTCAGGTTGAAGCACCAGAACTTGTTCACGCATAAGCTTGCTCAAACTTGAACGTTTTCACCAACTTTAGTTATTACCCATGGCTATGACCAGGGAAGGCACAAAAAGCTAGCCATGCTCAGGCCGTGAAATAAAGTGAGGCCTGAAAGCCTCGTGATGCACTCACTCAGGTTTAAGCACCAGACTGCCAGCTTTCAAGTGCTACACGTACATGTACTTCAGAAGTATACGATTATACAATTGCTCTGTATACCGGTATACGGTATATACTTCGAGAAGTACTTCGCAGTAGTAGTAGACTGGTACCTCAAAAGGTATTTTGTATGAATATTTGTAATACTTGACAAAATTATTTATTCATAGTCATGCTTCGAGTACAGGTGCAGCGGCACAGCTGGGTGGCGCACTCACTGAGGTTGAAGCAGCGGAAGGAAAATCGCCAGTCCGCCTCGCAGTGCGACGCCCAGAATATGGCAAAGTCGGGGCAGGCCGCGTGCGGCAGCACTTGCTGCGGCAGGAGAGTTGAAATTGCAAGTGCAAGTTGAACTTGTTTATGTTAGTCATAGAGACATGAGGGCATGCGTGTACCGTTGAGGTTGTGTCACGCTGCAAGCAGTGTGTGCGGATGAGAGCAGGGAGGCGGGTGACCAGCTGCTGTAGCACCTGCGATATGGCTGGTGCTGCCACTGCTGAGCAGTGCTGCTGCTGCTGAGCACTGACTCTGCTGAGCAGGTGCTGCTGCTTCATACCTGTCGCATCTGGGGATTTCACAGCAACTGCAATGCCAGGGCGCACGCGCGGGGTAAGCAAGCTGCCTGCGCCGCCTTGTGGCACCGCTGGTGCATAGTTAGAGGTGCAGCACAGACACTATGGGCAGGCTGTGTGTGACACAACAGCGACTTGGGGTGACTGATGTGACAGGGTAGAGTTACACATGCTGTGCAAACTGTGATGCCCACAAAGCATGGGTCACTTATCTGTTTGCACTACAGTACCACGAACAGATTTCAACAGCACAGCTGGTGCTCTAGCAAAGTTGAAGTTAGTACTGTTGAAGTTAGGACGTGTGCCTTGGGGTCGTACTTCATGACGGCGATGAGCACGAGCGTGGAGCCCACTCTCTCTTCGGGCTACCACAAACAAACGTCAAGAGCACAGCTGGTGCTGATAAGTTGAAGTTAGTGATGTTGAAGTTTGGGTAGGCGTGCCTTGGGGTCGCACTTCATGACGGTGATGAGCACGAGCGTGGAGCGCACACACCACTCTCTCTGCACCGCCACATGCAGACTTCAACAACTCACACTACAAGAGCATAGCTGGTGCTGCCATGCTGAAGTTGGTAATGTTGAAGTTTGGGCGCGTGCCTTGGGGTCGTACTTCATGACGGCGATGAGCACGAGCGTGGAGCTGAGCATGGCAATGAGCGGCACCCCCGTTGCGGCCGCGGCAGTGGCACCGAAGACGGTGACCAACCCCCCTGGCACCCCTTCAGGTACCCCCATCTGGCACATGGCCACCAGCGCAAAGCCTGACAGCAGCGCACTCAGCTGGGCGATCTGTGGGAGCAACGGCAGGTGCGGGAGGTGTGCCACGGTAATTGAAGTACTAGAAGTATACGATTAGTAACGCCGGACAGCAGTGCGCTCAGCTGGGGCGATGTGTGGGAGCAGCGGGAGGTGCGGGAGGTGGGCGTGGTTGCCGCCATGGATTACCTTGTCTACAACATGTACCACATGCTGAAGTACTACTTCTGTAGCAGAAGTGTATTACTGCAGTACGGCAATACTTTTACACATGTAAACTTGCAAGTCCTTCGAAGTATACAGTCTATGTAAATATTTGTCACAAAATAGCAAAGCCAGCCAGCAGCGCGGTCGGCTGGGCGTCCTGTGGGCGGCAGCGGCAGGTGTGAGAGGTGGGTGTGGTGGGTTGCCAGCATGCACCATGTTAGAAGTTCTAACTTGGAACACATGTACAACTGTACAGTACTGTGCTGCTGAAGCATGTACTTGAAGTGTACATAGAGTGACAGCTCAGGGCACAAGTGCGCCTAGTAGTATTGCATACTACCGTATTTCTCTGTGCCGCAAAGCGCGATATGCGGAGTGTGTGAGTACTTCTATGTTGTGTGCGAGTACAGTTGTGAAATGCGTTGTACTTCTGCACCACTTAAGAATACATACTTCAAAGTACTTCGTAGTATGTACATGTGTGTACTTCAAGTGATACATCATGCGGCGTGTCACGAAACGTTTACACGCTGCAACCCTGGCACTAGCCATGCATGTACCAGAGCACAGCCAGACAGCAGCGCGTGCACGCACACAAACATTGTTCACAAAGATGCTGGCAAGTGCTAGGTAGCATGTCATACCAGACATGCCAGACACAAAAAAAACACAGGCGCACCCACACTTGACTGCGGAGTGGGTGTTTATCTTGAAGTGGCGAGCATCACCCACACAAAAGAAATAACACCATGATTGATATACGCTACATCATATTAGCCCATTCTGTGAAGTTCAGATTCAATCATATTTGCAGTGATTTACTCTGACTCCCTTGTCAGATTTTCAGAAATTGACGAGTACCTCTTCATCTTCGGTACTTCATGCAAGAAAAGTATATTTCGAAGTACTTCAAGTATTTAGTATAACGCTTGCCTGCTCCAGCTGCTTGGCTTTTTCCTCCATGGCATGCCACTGCTCGTCGACCCAGCGGCACCACAGGTCGTGTTTTCTCCACTCCATCTCCAGTCGCCGGTACTCCAGGTCCTCCTCTCTGCACTTCATGCTCCATGCCATGTCCGCAACCTGCACGTAAATATGCACACATCAATTAATGATGATAATAATACTGACGCATGTTGATGTTGGGCGCATTAAGCGTGGTATCAGCAGGGGTGTAGGGCAACGGTGTCTGTTTTGTGTCTGCTCCATGCCATGTCCGCAGCCTGCACCAACAGCGCGCCCGCAACGGCACATCATCAAGTACACATAATTGCTTTATGAGAACTGATATAAAGGTGGTACACTCAGAGTCTCGCCACCAGAAGCCCTGGGAAAACCCCCGTGCAAGGTGTGAATTGAGCACAGTCAGCGCCTACCCAGGGCAGCAACTCTAGCACCTACTGAAGCCCGGATTCAATCAGCGAGGTATATGCATGTGTACACAAAGCATACAATAAGATATTGAGTGCATGAGTGTGGTATCAACAAGTGTGGTATGACGAAGTGCGTGGCGCATTGCAAACGCTGTAGTGTTAGTTTTGTCAAGTGGCTGCTTGTGAACTTGCAGTTGCAGACGGTCCGGTGGTGCGTGCTGCAAACCTGTGTGGATCTGACATGAGCATGTTGCTGAGGTTACACAACCAGGTATCGTGTCAGTAACTCAGGAAGAAGTGTATGATATTTCAGTGTAGTGTTTGTTGCCATGATGCTGTGCTGCTTCCAACTTCAACAACGTGCTTGGGCATTGCACCGGCAAGTAAAGCCAGCACCAAAGCAGCAGCGGCAGCATCAGCAGTGGCAGCAGCAGCTGCTGGCGCGTGAGCAGCAGCTAGTGGCACAGAGCGCAGCACCACACAGCAGCAGCTGTGAGCTTGCTCACCGCCTAAATGATCAAAACTCACGTTCATGCCTCCTTGGCTGAGAGCCCCAAGGACGTTCATTTTCTCCTCCCGCCTGCCTGCTCGCCCGGCCAAAAATAAGCAGCAGCTCCCTGTGCGTCCACCCCTGGCAGGTAGGGTGCTGGCTTTTATGTCCTTAGCAGCGAGCTGTGGCAAAAATGTGAGATCATCAGCGACAGTCGGTTCCAACTGCCTTCCGGGTCTTTTGGGAGCAGCTGCTCAGCAGAGCAGCGGGCGCACAGAGCAGCCCCCCCGCGCCCACATAATTTAACTCACGAGGCCAGGCTTACATATGAGATTTTTGCCGCCCGGGATTTCACAGCTGTAGCAACTCTGCAGGGCTGTGTGGGTACCGGCTACACACACCTGTTCGCCTTGGCGTGGGTAGCCAATGCTGCCGCCAAGCTCGCTGCGGTCACCCAACCGCGCGGCAGTTCTCGTCTCCACCGCCTCGAGCTCAAGGTACGCTTCTCTTCTCCATTCAGTACGCTTTGGCTTTGGCAGCCACACACAAGCTGTCCGCTCCGCAGCACGACGGCGTGTGCTGTGGTGGCTGCTGCTGCCTGCCTGCTGCCAGAAGCAGAAATTAGGCGACTGCCGTGCTACCACAGCCTTTCCGCGCAACCGCACCCCCCCCGCCCAGCAGCAGAGAGAGAGAGCCCAAGCTGCGATGTGAACCTTTGTCAACCAGCGTCGATGCAAGGCCCGCCTTAGGTGCCAGCAACGCCGATGAAGATATCCCAGACCTATCCTGAGGGTCGTAGAGGGGCTGCCAAGGCAGCTCCCTTGCCGATACATAAGTCTAACGAGGCGTTGCTGGGACGTGCCACCACACCTGTGAGCGTCTGTCACCTTCGGTGGATGCTGACCCTCTGTTTTCCCTGCCTCCCTTTCCTTTGTTATGCAGGCGCTGGCGGTGGATGGAGCAGCAGCTGCATAAGGCGCGCTGCCAGTGGTGGCTGGTGCATGAACTTTGTCTCGCATGTGTACAATGCTGTCAACAATGTCCCCAATACCCTCGTGAAACACACCTTCTGCACCTCACAACCGTACAGTAGCTGCCTCTCCCGAATAGACCTGCTGGCAGCTGTTGCAGCAGTCTGGTGCTGGGGTGGGTGCGGTGTACGTATCACAAGTCGACGCATCTTCTACATACGTTGTGTCTCACGAGCTGTTGCTGGGATGTGCCACACCCTGCGTGGGCGTTCGCCACTGGACTGGCAACCTCCCGCCTGTGTACCAACCTGAATGGGTTGAACCTTTGTGCCTGTGTCGCACCTTGCAGTCGCTTGCCTGGCTGGGCCTTTCAGGCGGTGGCAGTGTTGCCCCTGGTACAGGCAGGTTTCCCCATGGCAGTGCTGACTGCCACTGTTACCACCAACTATTGCTGGATGGATGAGTGGCTGGCAGCGGCTGCTGGCCCCAACGGCAGACAACCACCACATGGGCTCAACCTACCACTGCTTGACCAGCACAGCCGGGTATGCGCACACCTTGTGCTAATCCCCGGCTTCCGCCATCACTCTCGTGCATGCCAGCACACACTGATACACAGCGGTCGACCTGTGCGCGTGCGTAGTACTTTGCTGGCTTGCTGTGTTGGTAGCGCCCCCATCGCCGGCAGTCACCGCCGCCCTTTCTAAACTACGCCAAGTTACAAGTGAGACCACAACACAGGCTGCATGCTACTCAGGTGTGTGTGTGTATGCGGTAAGGCACCACTATTGTTTACCCACTGGGTGTGGAATGTGGTGATGAGGCACTAAACTGTTTAGCCCCTTGAGCCACATCTCTACGGGCAACCAACCCTGCTGCCATTGGGCACCCAGTGCTGCGCTCTGTGTAGGGTCATTGGTGTCCTATATGGTTATCGTGCCGCATGTACATTGCAGTACAGTGATTAAACATGATTTAGTATGACGTGAGCAAGGCGCCGCTCATGCTGCTGGTGGTTGAACTAATTGTGTACTAGTTCCTTGGGTTAGAAAGTTTTCCATTACATCCAATTGACAATTAAAATTTGCTTGTAAGTGGTCCATCAAACTGCGCTTGGCGCCCGGCAAGCCCTTGACACAATGGTGTATGTGGTTGGGAAAGCATGGTTAAGCGTGTTGCCCTCCCCTCTTGCTGGCTGTCAGGATCCAGATGCTCAGCACTACACTACTGTACTGCATCTGAAATAACCGCAGAATGCTGCTGTGTACAGCAGCACTACTACTAGTGGGCGGCTTCCGGCACTTTGTTTTGCTGACTGTGCCGACTTGTGAGTGGGCCTGAACGGGGCAGGCAAGTGGCATATTTATGACTGCCATTGCTTCTTACTGAGTTGCATGACGTGCAAATCAATACAATTGCCACAATCCCCAGCAGGCATTTCAGGCACATGTCTTTTTGCGGCACGTCCTTTTGTTGCGTGTGCCAAGCTGTGACTTCGTCCGTAATCGCGCATGGCCATTGGCTCATGCCGACTTGCGTAACCTGGGTTCTTGCGCACCCACGAAAGTACAACTACTAGTAGTTCTGTAATAGTAGGGTACAGTCCCATGCCTGAGAGTGCACATTGTAGGCGTGGCAAGTAATTGCAGGGGGGTTAGCCAGCAGACACCGCGGGGCAAACGTTAGGGAGGGCCAGGCACGTAGGTTAGACAATGAGCGCCAGTCCAAACAGCTGGTAATGGTCCTAATGGACCATTGTAAACAAACTTCTAGGACGTGCCCAACCTACCGCCTCGATGTGGTGGCCGACATCTCTGCCGGCCTGCAAGCGGCACCTTAAACAAAATCAAAACCTACTGTTGCAGGGCCCCATGGCATCACTCCATTCTGTGCTGATGATCACGTTCACGTTCATTCATTCACTTGGCATGGG
>JAULBY010044721.1:0-12799 GCA_032358315.1 Ophiocytium majus
AAGCCCTGTTCAAGGGCTTTCCAATTATATTAGGGTACCATAGGCAACCGAGCTCATCGTAAGCCGCTGTAAACTAACATGTACACCGACCTATTATTGGGTGGGCCGGAGGAAGTATGCGGTTTAGTTTGCTTTGGTTTTAGTGCTTGCAGAAGCGCGGTATGCGGTGTAGTGCGGGGTCCAGAGGCCTGCCACTGCCACTGGTCACATGGTACGGGGTGCGAGGGGGGTGTAGCCTGCCCGCTTAAAATTGCCAGTACACTGTACTTGCGATTACTGTCTGTGGATGCGGTGGTGCGTGGTGTCAATAAACGCAGTGTGCGATGATTGTGCGCTTGTGTGCGTACACCGTGTCACCGCTTCAGGTGAGCCTACTGTAGCGGTTGAGTTCATGATTGTGGCATGGCATGAGTTGGCACACACTTACCACTAGGAGTAGTAGTAGTATCTGTGGACTTGGTGCCTTATTATGCTAGGTGGCACTGCTGTCGGCATCGAGTGCTGCAACGTGCCAACACTTAGTGATGCAGTTGGGCATAGAGAGAGAATGTGAGCTGGTACCTCACACCTCGGAAGAGATAGCTGACGCTGATGCGTCAACGCCAGACAGCCCAGGGACACGGTCTTGTGTGTCACACCACAGTAGCGGCCTATCAAAACTTGGCGTCATTCACCCAATGTTTACAGTTTCGTACTGGGCCCTCGCACGCTGGGCTACTCGACGCCCGCCGGGAGCGCAGCTATGCTCAACAGCTCGGGGGCACTCTGAACATATCTTCACTGTTGATGACATGGAGAAAGTGGGCGAAGACCTGCGCAGTAACAGCTTCTGTAGGGTCATAATACTTCGAAGTAGGCTTGTGCGTGTGAGCTGCATGGTGGCGTCCACAACCAAGTATTCTGGGCACGGTGCACGGTCTGCGGTGCTGCAACAGGTCCTGTTGTGAGCTGGCACACCGGTGGCTGTTGGTGTGTACAACGGCGGACCTATGCCACCTTTTGTCCTCTTGACTAGTACAGCAGGTGCATTGGTGAGGCCCCAGCCACACCTGGAGTCACAGGGCCATGCCGGATTGCGCACTACTACGGAGCCAGGCATGTTGTGCTCAGCAGCTGGTATGGCATGTGCCACCGCACACTTGTACAAGGCATACTTCGACACGCAGCAATGCGCTGCTGGGTGGCTAGCTGTACTGCGGTGTCTGAGCAACGGTGCCCTTCATATGCACCCAGTGCTTCGTGCGCCCGTGGTGCCCGCTACAGACATATCGTGCTCCGCCACAGTTGCGAGTGCAATGCAGCACACAGAGAAACTTGTGCCTGGCGCACGACCCGCCCCTCAAAACCCACCCCTCGACCACCTGGCTGCCACGCGCCAGCATTGCTTGCACCTGGGCCGTTGAACGCCAAGTACACACAAGTACAAATACACACACACAACTACTGGGGGAGTTGTTGCTCTTTTGTTGTTCATAGAACTTTGTGCGTTCGTCCGCATATGCGGTCGGACATATGCCATGGCCACGAGCATGCCGGCATGCACGGCATGGGCTCCTGCACGTCCACAAGTGCACTGACACAAAACTACTTGAGTGCACAATTGCGACAGCCCACATGCAACTAACGCGTACCCCCCACCCGCCACTCACACCGCCTGCCGCCACAGCTGGAGGGCGTGAACTGGCTGCTGTGGAACTGGTGGAATGGGCGCCCCTCCATCCTTGCGGACGAAATGGGCCTGGGCAAGACCATCCAGACCACCGCCTTTCTCCACTCCCTCTGGCGCAACAAGCTCACGGCCAACCGCGGACCCCACCTCATTGTGGCCCCGCTGAGCCTGGTCACGCAGTGGCAGGGGGAGATTGACACGTGGAGCCCTGACATGAACGCGGTGGTGTACCATGGGAATGCGGAGGCCAGGGAGGTGCTGCGGGAGCGGGAGTGGTGGTTTGAGCCGCCGTTTGTGACGCACGAGCAGGCCAAGCAGCTCAAGAAGGCGGGGGTGCCCAAGTTCAACGTCATGGTCACCACCTTTGAGGTGGCGCTCAAGGAGGTGCGTATGCGCGTGTGTATGCGCATGTGGCGTCCATGCCTGTGTGGGGCACTACGTGTGGAGTTTGCTTGTGGGCGGGTGCTTCAGTCATGACGCCCCCTGACCTGTGTATGAATGGGGACGGGTGAGCTGCTGGTGGTTGGCACTGCAGCTGCTGAGCATGCACGCGCTGGCAGCCACGCTATGTGCCGTTTGCTTGCCGGTGCATGAGTGCACAATCCCGCTTGAAGGCACCATGTTGGTCAGCGAAAGTGTGGGAGCAGCGATATGGCACATGGACATTGCGCTGTATGCTGTACGCGCCGCAGCGTCCCATGCCACTTGCATGCCGCTGCCTGTGTGCCTTGCGCACTTCCAACTTCAACTCTATCTGCTCAGGCTGCACACACACACACACAATTATCACACCAACACACACACAACACACACACACCCCACGCCCGCTTCCAACCCAGTCATGACCACCACCACCCCTTCACCACCAACCCACAACCGCTCCTCAACTCTATTCTCCACACGCGCAGGTGCGGGACCTGAGCCGCGTGGCGTGGCAGGTGCTGGTAGTAGACGAGGCCCACCGCCTCAAAAACTGCGAGTCCAAGCTCTTCAGCGAGATGCGCCTGCTGCCGCGCCAGCACTGCCTGCTGCTGACGGGCACGCCGCTGCAGAACAAGACGGAGGAGCTGTGGGCGCTGCTGCACTTCATGGACGCCAAGGCCTTTGGGGACCAGCGGGCGTTTCTGGCACAGTTCGGGGACCTCAAGGAGGCGTCGCAGGTGAGCGCCGGGGTGTGGGCATGTACTTCTCATGTAGGACAGAGGCTGGAACGGCAGCAAGCGGCAGGTTAGGAAGTTGGACAATTACACAGAGTTTTTTTTTTGCTCTGCCAAGTAGCCAGTCGGTGTTTGTGTGTGCGTACGGCTGTGTTGCTGCCTGCCTGCGCGCACTGGACGTGCTTGCGAGAGCGGTATTGGTGGTGGTGGTGCAGAGCGTGCCCAGGCATGCAGGGTGGGAACAGTGGATTGATTTCTTGACACAGATACAGCAGGGAGGCAGGCCGGTCGGTACAGCGCGGCTGTGTTTTTGCTGTGTATGCGTGAGCTTACTGGACGTGCACACACGGCTTCTTTCCACCCAGGTGCGGGTGCGAGTTCAGACTGTCCAGTATGACTTCCACAGGCATACACATGCGCATATGCATGCTCATCATAGCGACCCAACACGAAGCGCCGCGTCCCGGTAAAAATGCTTTACATCAGACAAAGAGCAGGTGCTTCAGCTGGTCAGGCATTGGCCCCCGTTGGGCCGGCGCACACGCCGCACACGCCACTAGACCGCTACGGCAGCAACACCACCTCTTGGCAGCGCTTGGCTCACGTGCTGATGTTGTCGTTGGTTGGCGTTGTAGGTTGGGGAACTGCACGAGCTGCTGCGGCCGTACCTGCTGAGGCGCATCAAGGAGGACGTTGAGAAGAGCCTGCCGCCAAAGGAGGAGACTGTCATCGAAGTGTCCCTCACACCCGTGCAGCAGCAGTTCTACAAGGCCATCTATGAGAAGGTCAGTGTGTGCGGGCACCGCCGCTGTCTGCGCAGCAACGACTGGAGCAGCAGCAACACATGTTTGCTACTCGACACTGCTAGCACAGACTACAAATGAGGAATGATTTTTGAACCAGGCCCAAAACCTCACCTAAAGCTAGTCTACACAAGTGCGTTGTCCATCATGGCAGTCTGAGCTACTACCTCTCCTGGTTGTGCACCCAGTATACTGGCACTGTGCAGAGCGTGAAGCATCTTGGTGCCATGCGCGGCATGCTCATCCATGGTAGGCACGTCCGGGGCTTGCCGCACCCTTGCCATGCGCATGTTTCGCCTGCAGGACACATGCTTTTCCACACATGCATATGCATATGCATGCCCTCACAAGCCCGTGCTGGGGCGCGTGATGCAAGTGACCTATCACCCCCCCTGGCACCGCTTGTGCTCTGACGCAGCCGCTGTGATGCCTGTTTGCCCACCTGCCTGCCTGCCTGGGGTTGTGCTGCAGAACACTGCGTACCTGTTCCGTGGCGCCCGCCCCAGCAACACTCCCTGCCTCATGAACGTCATGATGGAGCTGCGCAAGTGCTGCAACCACCCCTACCTGGTGAGTCAACCGGATTCACATACTCAGTCTGTGGCAATGGCAGCAGGGCAGCAGCGCCTGCGCCTGCAAATGCGCTGGTGTCCAGGACTCGCTTTCCGCACCCACGCACACCGCACACAACAGCAACCAAGCGGGAGGCATTGATTCCACCTGGCATGTGGTCTGTGTGTGTGGAGGGTGAGGGGGCACCATGGCGTGGCAAACATGAGGCAGTATGCCCAGTATGCGTGCGCAGCCACGTGAGGGTCGCCATTCGTACCACCCTCGCCGTATACCCCCAGCATACTTCGAAGTGCGCTTGAGCAGGGGCCGGGGGGGCGCACAGTCAGCAGCACCCGCAGTCCTTGCACCTGCAACACAACATGCTCACCGCACACATAACTGGTTGTACGTGATGCGAACCGTTCTTGGGGACCGTTCCTGTTCCTGCAGAACCGGGGCGTGGAGGACCGCATCCTGAGCGAGGTCCCCTTGGAGCTGCGCAACCAAGCCAACATCACCAAGCAGCTGGTGGACGCGAGCGGGAAGATGGTCCTGCTGAGCAAGCTGCTGCCACGCCTCAAGCAGGAGGGCCACAAGGTGCTGATATTCTCGCAGATGGTGCGCTGCCTGGACCTGATTGAGGAGTACCTGCGCACCGCGGGCTACAAGTATGAGAGGCTCGACGGCAGGTGAGGCGCGGCGAGTCTTGAGTAGTTTCGAGTGACTCAGCGAGTAAGTGAGTGAGTCACTTGCAGATGGTGCGCTGCCTAGACCTCATTGAGGAGCACCTGCGCACTGCGGGCTACAAGTACGAGAGACTTGATGGCAGGTGAGGCGTGGCGGCTTGTGGGTAGTTTCAGAGTGACTCAGTGAGTTAGTGAGTGAGTCAGTGAGTGAATAACATGCGTACCTGTGCACCGCACGTACGAGACGGCAGGTGAGGCGCGGCGAGTCTTGGGTAGTTTGTGAGTGACTCAGTGAGTAAGTGAGTGAGTTTAGTGATGGTGGGTACAAGTGCGACAGGCTTAATGGAAGGTGGGTCGCAGACAGTGAGTCAGCAAGTGAGTCAGTGGGGCAGTGACTGAGTCAGTGAGTGACTGAGCGAGTGCGTGTGCCTGTGATTGGCAGACCGCAGTGTGAGAAGGCGCAGGGTGGAATGGCACCAGCGGCAAGTTTTGTGTGCGGGAGTGCTAAGCAAGTGTGATGCGCTGCCATGCAGCTACCGCACTAGCGTGTGGTGCGTTGGTGACACAGTGGACACGCAGCCGGCTGCACCCTCCATCACGGCCTGTCAGACAGCTCAGCTGCAGCGGTTTCACTTTTGCTGCAACGCAGTGTGCTCAGCAGCATAGGCGTTGGCAGAGCTGCTGCGGCCGTGTGTGTGCTTGGTAGTGGCAAGTGTTTACTGCCAGGTGCCAGGGGTGCAGGCTTACCCCCAATACCTTATCTGCGGTGGAAGCTGTTGCCAGCGCCGAACATGCGTTGCAAACGAGACGCGCCAGTGCTAGGTAGTACGAGTGATGCCATGGTGCGCTTTCACCACAGAACATGTGTGGCATGGCTTACACTGCTCACTGGCATTCGTCAAGGCTGTACTGCCCCTCAGTCACTGCACCAGACACCGGCATTCCTTTCGCACGCCGTGCCTCTCATTCTCCGTGCAACTGCTGCTGCTGCTGTGCCACTGGCCGCCGCGTGTACAGCACCCGGAGCAACTTCCGCACCGCCGCAGTGGAGCGCTTCAACCGGCCGCACTTTGAGCGCTTCATTATGCTGCTGAGCACGCGAGCCGGCGGCCTGGGGCTCAACCTCACCAGCGCGGACACTGTGATCATATACGACTCAGACTGGAACCCGCACAATGACCTACAGGTAAGCGGATGCTGGCAGTGTGCGTTGCTGAGTGGTGGCAGGCGGGCTGCTGCCGCTTGCTGCCCGTGTTGTTGTGCATGTGTTGCTTTGTGAGCGTTGATGGTGGTATGTGGGTGGTAATACTTCAGAAGCATACTGGCAATCTTGCTGAGCTGTGTTGGTAGACAGGCTAACAGCTGCTGTGTACGGCGTACACCGCATGCTCGTGCATACTATTACTGCTGGTAGTACAATACAAATACCACTGAAGTACCTTTATGAAGTAACCGTTCAGTGCTGCCCCACTATGATGCATACCGCGAGCGTGACCCGCGTGCCTGTATGGCCCACACGCGCTATGCAGTGTCTGTATGCTGCAGAGGACACGGTTCTCACATGAGCAGCATCTGCCATCTGTACCTGGCGGGCCTAAATTTGTACGAGCTGCACTGGACTCTGTATGCCAGCGACACTGTAACCGCTGTGGCTGGGGCAACTAGTCAGGCCAGAGCCAGTGGCATGTTTATGTACCCCGCCTGGTGTGCGCCGAATAGCTCCCCCAATACCTATGCGCGCCGCCGGTCAGTACTCTGGAGGGCTCGGGATGTCTCGAACATTACGTTGCCGACAGGGCTTACTTATGACAGTGGTTGGAGTGTAACTGGCATGTGGTATGCTCCTTCTATGCTGTTGACTTACATGTATGCAACACACTGCAACAGGCCCAGGCGCGCGCGCACCGCATTGGACAGACCAAGCCGGTTGCGGTGTACCGCCTGCTGACCAAGAAGACATACGAGATGCACATGTTCCACCAGGTGAGATACGGGCTTTTCGCCGCCAACAGCCGCTCACGCCGCGCGCCTGTCACCAAAAAGTGGTTCATTCGGAATGGTGTTTGTACTACGAGAGCCAGAAACCACACCAAACACTACCCCACCCTACAATACAAATGGTACACATACTTCACACAAGTATACTGTACTTTGAAGTACTACTTCTTCTTGGAAGTACCGGTACATGATGTGCATACCAAGTACGTATACACTGTACTGCATGTGCCACACATGCCTCGGCAGTGGGCGTGCAGCGTTTTGGGCCTTAGCTGGTGTAGTCTGCCCGTTCACCTGGGCTGTGCAGGGATTTGACATGTTTTGCACTACTAGCGGGTATGTGGTGATGGTTTTGTGTGCGTGCATGCCTTTGGTGCCCTAGCAGCATGCAACACAAGATGAGTGGCTGGGCACTCCGCACTTGAAAGCTGCGGCACTGTCACCCAGCCGCACTTGCCATGGGTACTACTACTAGCCTTGGTCGCGTACACGTGTACATGCTTGTCGCGCATGTGATTCGTGTCATGGCCGCCAGTGAGCGTGCATGCATGTGTCATGGGCTCTTGCACGCCCCCAAGTGCAAATAAATAAAGCTACTACTAGTAACGCTCGTATTGTGAGACATAGCGTTGTCACATACTGCTGGCAGTAGTACTTCTAGTACATCACAGTTGCACAACAGAGTTGCCATCGACTTTGTGCCGGTCGAGAGGGTACCCTGATGCCGCTCGCATGCAGCGCCATACTTCTAGTAGATATCAGTACGGCTGCAGTATTTACACAGAGGGACATGTGTGTATATATGCAACATCGACGTGCTTACTTCTAGTATATACCTCAAGTACATACTTTTGAAGTATATGCCGGTGCTTTGGGCACGCTGGCATGCATGGCATGGGCTCTTGTATGCCCGCAGGTAGGACTCAACAAAACTACATAGCCAGCCTAATCAGCTTTACCTCACACTTGCGGGGGGGCGGGTGCTGAGACAGTAGGCCGTGCGCTGCCGCATTAACTCATCATGCTGTGGCGCGGCGTGCTGTTGTGCACGCGCAGGCAAGCATGAAGCTGGGACTGGGTAAGGCCATGCTGTGCCATGCCAAGGAGGACGACCATTAACTCATCATGCTGTGGCGCGGCGTGCTGTTGTGCACGCGCAGGCAAGCATGAAGCTGGGACTGGACAAGGCCATGCTGTGCCATGCCAAGGAGGACGACCAGAGGCACTCCAACACTCTCTATGGGGAGGACCCCAGTGACACCGCCAGCAATGGCATCGGCGGCCCCAGCAGCGGCGGCATTGGCATCAACCTCAAGGCAAGTGAAAAAAGTGCGTGCACAGCAGTAAGCGTTGGCGAGTTTGCTCAGCAGAAGTGGTGGCATTGGCATCAACCTCAAGGCAAGTGTGTGCTGAGCAGTAGGCTTTGGCAGCAGCCTCAAGGCAAGTGTGCTCAGCAGTAGGCGTTGGCAGCAGCCTGGAGGCAAGTTTGTGCTCAGCAGTAGGCTGTAGCAGCCTGGAAACAAGTTTGCTCAGCAGCAGGCCTTGGCCTGGAGGCATGTGTGCTCAGCAGTAGGCGTGGCGTCAACCTCAAGGTACGTGTGCTAACAGCAGCGGCGGCAACAGCAGCAGGTATGCACCAAGCACGCAGCAGCAGCACTAGCGGTGGCAACAGCAGTGGGCAAAATGCAGTAGCGGTACCAGCGGTAGGCACCGACCAGCAGCAGCAGCGGTCGCAGCAGCATTGGCAAGAGGGGGAGGCAGGGGAGGCAAGGCCCCAGGTCTGTGGCAAAAGTGCAGGAGCGGTAGCGCACCTTGTGGTACTCGCAGCCCCGCCTGCCATTTCTTTTTAGTGGTGAGACGCGGCAGCTGTGCGAGCTGCTACTGCTGCTGTCAAATGCCGACAGGCAGTGGCTGCAAGTTGCAGAGCTATGGTATGACACGGGTGGTGTGGTACCTCACCAGCCACGCCAGCCAGCAGTATGCCATGGCCTGCTTGCTGCAGCCCTTTGCGTGCACACGTGTTATTTATTTATTTTGGACTGGTTACAGTCAGCCTTGCTCTGCTGCCAGTGTGATAGTAACGGCGCTGCAGTGTGGTCGCCCGGCTTGGCGGTGGGGTCCCAAAGCACACGTGTGGGTGTGCCTCACTGCAGCTGCCATGCACTCAAAGAGGGTCGAGAGGCATGTAGCACTGCCTGAGGAATGTCACCTCTTGCTGTTTACAAGTAATTATGCTATTGGCATGCATGTAGTGCGGCATGGAAGTGTATGACAAACCATAATATTGGCATACTTCAGTAAATACTTGTGTACACTTCAGAGGTACTATCAGTACTGATTAGAGTGTGTGACGTGACACTGCCTGAGGAAGGCCATGCACTGTTGTGTATCACTAACCATTTGCTGGCATCATCTTACAATGTTTTTCATGTGCGCACAGGTTGAGGAGATTGACCACCTACTCAAGAAGGGCGCATACGACGTCTTCCGAGAGGATGACCAGGAGGCCAAGGACTTTGTGGAGGCAGACCTGGACGCAATCATGGCACGCGCTGCGCACAAGGCAAGTAACACCTGCAAAACTCCCACATCATACCATGCACTTCAGAAGTACTCGCGATGTAGTGCAGCGTCACCCCCTTCACACCCCGCAGTAAGCAAGACCCGCGCTAAATCCTACCACCTAGTACAAGGCAAGTACCACATACACTTCTCTCTTGATTTAGTGCGGGGTAGTGCCACCCCCTGGCACCCCGCACTAAAGCGAGACGCGCACTCAATCAATGGCGCGTTGTGTATTGTTTATACAGAGCCATGTGGCTTGTGACAGGGCTTCGGACCCCGCACTAAACCGCATGCCGCACTGAATCAAAGCGGACTAAAGTAGCGAGTGCACTGTACCATGTCATCACGGTTTAATGCAGTGCCACCCCCTTCACACCCCTCGGTAAAGCAAGATCCGCGCTCGTTACAGTATCGCTCTGTATACTTTTGTGTTGAGGTATGTATTATGTGGTCTGTGAGGGGCCTCAGAACCCTGCACGAAACCGCACACCGCACCAAACCAAAGCGCGTTAAATGGCGAGTGCACCATGCTTCCAAGTTACCCACTGAAATACCGTCATGCCGTCTTGCGTCTGCTTACCTCCTGCCCCAGCTCAAGTGAGGCGGCAAATGGGTTAGTCTAGCAAACAGTTTGGATGCACCCACCCTGTCTGGGTATTCATTTGGAGAATGCGTTGGCACCATGTCTAGAACTTTAACTCCAGTTCCACCTTCTTCATTTCGGGGCGGCGGGGTGTAAAAAGGCACGGCACCATACCTGTAATAGGGGTATGTTCAGCGCAGGCCTTGGCAATGGTCAATGGTGCCACATGCTGCTCTTAACACGAATGGCACAGTGGCCATGCTCATGACATCAACAGAGTTACGAAATTGTGATTGTAACTCTGCGAGATGGCACAATGTGCCTACGCCAGCCTGCGCGGCCCAGTTTATTTCATGCAGCTTTGCGTGTGCGCACCATGGCATTGACTGGTTTGAGTACTACCTCATTGGCCCTGCCAGCAGGGACGGCGCCCATTTGTCTGTGTCACAAATGCCCCTTGCCCCAACCCCTCACCCTGAGCACTACAATATCACATGTGCACGTAACTAAACACAAGCCTCGCAAATAGGTGCCTTACCCACACTACCACTGCCGCCGCCACCGCCGCCGCTGCTGCTGCCCCTGCTGCTGCCACCACCGCTGCTACTGCCGCCATCGTTGCTGCCGTCACCGCCACCACCGCCGCTGCTACCACTGCTACCGCCGCCGCCGCCGCCGCTGCTGCTGCTGCTGCACTGGTGTGTTGCTACTGCCATCCTCTGCTGAGCACTGCAGGTGTCCTACGGCGAGTCACATGCCAGCAGTGCGCTGAGCAGCGGCTTCAGCAAGGCCAGCTTTGTGTCGACGGACCAGAAAGATGAGGTCGACCTGGACGACCCCGACTTCTGGAAGAAGGCCATTGGGCTGGTGGAGAGGCAGGCCAAGGACAGCGATGACGAGTCCGCTGTGAGTTGAAGTTTCCTGTGGTTGTTTTGAAGTTGCCGTTGCCGTTTGCATAGCAGTGCTGAAGAACAAGGGGTCTGTTGTGATGGCGTACAAGCTGCCGTTGTTGATGAGTCCGCTGTGAGTTGAAGATTTCCTGTGGTTATTTTGAACATGCCGTTGCGGTTGAGGTGGCCATGTTGAAGTTGTTGTGGTTTTGTTGAAGTTGCCAATGCTGCTGTCGAGGTGGTAGCGCTGAAGTTTTCTTGCTGTTCGAGGTTGCTGTTGCGATGGTCCTGTTGCAGTTGGAGCACCGACCGAGTTGGAGTGATGTTGGTGACAGCGCAGCAGCCTGACAGAGCAACCAGCCAAAAGGGCTGAGCTAGATCATTGAAGCTGGGCAGCATGATAGGGTTCTGGCCTCTAGTTGCACAGTATTGCCAATGTGTTGCTGTTGTTCCAGCGCAACAGAGGCTGAATGCTGGAAGGAGGCCCTGCTCCTGGCTACAGCAGGTGTTACAAAGCACCAACAGCACAGCACCTCCTGCCACATTTGCACACCCAGCAGCAGCACACGCACGGCCGCGCCGAGTGTCACACGCCCTGTCGTATCACGAGACATGCACATGCCGCGGCTCACCGCCAATACACGCACACGCATGCCGACATGACGGTACGACGTTGCGAAATCGCGGACATGTGCGCCTCTCTCTGCCTGGCTGAAACCAGAGACTGCTCTGTGTGCACCTTGCGCTGCGTGCATGCGCCTGGTAACCAACGCCACCTCACGCACACGCCTCTCACCCCGCCACACCACACACCACCCCCTCATGCACGCGTGCGCATACCACAGGCGGGCAGCGAGGACGTCAAAGGCGGCCGCAAGCGCAAGCAGGCGGCCAAGCTCGCAGACCAGGCAGAGGAGTTCAACGAAGCGCAGGCCGCCCACGCCAGCGCCACCGCCGCCAAAGAAGCTGACAAGCAGGTCAAGGCCAAGGCCAAGGCCCTGGCGGCGGCCGCGCGGCAGGAGGAGAAGCTGAGGCGCGACGCCCTCATCTGCAAGCTGGACGAGGGCCTCTGGGCCTATGGCGAGAAGTGGGGCTTCGCCGCGGAGCTGGAGGCCGCCGCCGCGCGCAAGCCCCTGCCGGACGATGACGACATGGAGTTTGATGACGCCGCGGACGCCCGCAGGCGTGCTCAGCAGAAGCCCGCAGGAACGGCGGCGGCGGGCGGTGTCAAGGAGGGGGGGGGGGAGACGGCAGGGGGGGAGGGGGGGGGGAAGGAAGGGGGGCGGGGGAGGGAGGCAAGGGCGCTTAAGGAGATGGGGTCGTATGGGCGGGACAGGGTGGTGCGCGCGGTGATGGCGTTTGGCTATGGGCGCTGGCGCCGCGTGTTTGAGGAGGTTGGGACCGCTGGCCGAGGTGAGGTGGCCCGTGGACGTGCTGTGCGTGTAGTGTGCGGGTGTGTTTTTGCGGCGGGGCTCGGCTGTGGGGGGGTGGCTGGAACTGTGATGTGATGTGTGTTCAGTAGATGGTAAGTGGAGGAATAGGTACGGGGGCTACACAGGAAAATGCATTTGACGTTGCATAACTGTGCACTTGCGACTTGGGCGAGCCTGTCTGTATTGGCTTCACAGGTTTGCGTATGGAGCCAAGCAGTATTACGTGAACAGGTTCCGGGTGCAAGCCGCAATGCCGCGCACACATTTCTATAAGACACGCCAGTCCCCGCTGCGTGCAGCTCACAACCCACTGTATCATCCCACGAATCACATGTATGCTGCGCATGCCGTGCCACCCCCGCTTACAAGATACATGGCGCCATGACTGCCCTTGGCACGCCCCCCCACCCGCCACCCCCCCCCCCCCCCCCCCCCCCCCCCCCCCCCCCCCCCCCCCCCCCCC